>JBCAUA010066643.1:0-11140 GCA_038406235.1 Peronia verruculata
AGCTCAGTTTAGCAAATAATGCGGATTTGTTTTTTGAGCATATGCCATACAATGTTTGTCATAAATTTTTTTAAATAGAACAGACAAGAACAGAACATGTAACATAATGTATCATCAAGCATAAGAGTGAAGTTGACAGAACAAGTCTGTTTCTGTGTATATGCGGCTGTGGCTGTAACATAGCTTTTGCCTACAGTATTCTTGGCTTATATTAAAAAAAAAAAAAAAAAGAAAGAGCAACTGATCTGTGATCAGTATGTGAACAGTTTGGGGACAAAATGAAACATATCCAAAATTGCGGTTTAAAGAAAAATGACAGTTTGCTCTCTAGTAGTTAGTAATTTATCATTAAGAACTAGAATTTTTCGAAGACTTTCGGGAAGGATAAGTCACCTTTGATGAAAAGGAAAGTCCTTACCATAAAGCGCACTATCACCATTCCCAGTATTGAGGGGTATAATTCAGAAATGGCATTTGTCATGTTTTGCCCTGAAACCCTTCCTGTGTCTCTCATTTGTTGGGCCAACTGGCTGTGTTTTGGCTTTGCTGACACGCTGTCAAATAAATACCCAATAACAATATTCTATAAAGAGCTATTTGTGTCAACATGATCAGCATGATGTATTCACAATCTAATTAAGTTTTATCCTTTCTCAGCCCATCCTTGTAATGTAGTGAAACACAAACTGGGTGAAATTATTGACCATCTGTAGAACATAAACTTACACAGTGTAATTCTTTATGGCACAGAACTTGAAGTTTTAAGTTCTTTATATGCATTATGTAAATTCATGGATTGGTGGGCTACTCTAATTGTCAGTTAAACATGAGCAGAAGTAGGTATTTATTGTTATTATTTTTAGTAGATAATAGGATGTAGGCTACATAGGTTCCATGCTATTGAGAATATAGACTATACCTGAATACCGGCATATTTTGTATAAGCTGTGTAAAAAGTTAAAGTTTTCAAACAAATCAAATACTTGGTGAAGATATAGCAAATCACATGAAGGTAATGTTAAAGTAGAGCACAGGTAGGGTATCTGTTCTTTTCCATTTTGTTTCTCCACACTTTTTTTTCTCTTTATGTTTCATGAGATTTTGCTGCATTCTTTTAAAGCCCATCTCTTTTTTTATTTTTATAATCCAATTTCTCTCTGCCAAGATTGTCCAGTCTGTTTGAGTGATAGTTGGATGATGTGCTTTAAGATTCCAAAAGACCAAGTCTAGTAGAGATGAAGATGGACAACATTCTTATTAATCTCGTTAACACTCAGTATGCACCTTGAAAAAGCAAATGCAGTATGGGGAGGCCACATCCAAAGGAATTCTTGAAATGTTTAGGGGGAGGAGAGGGGGTGGGGGTGCAGTGTGGGTTCTGAGAGTAATTTGTTGAATGGTTGATCTAAGGACTTTTGGATGCAGCATGCTCAAATGATAGGAAAATGTGCGGAGTGGGGAATTTTGTTTTGTATCCAGTTGCCATGACAGTGCTGCCATCTTGGATTATGTGTCTTGAAAATTAGCAATTTTCAAAAGCCTAAGGCCCTTAGAGTATTCAAAATAATCACTTGTAATTTGGCACAGTAATGAAAGAGCTCAGTTTAGCAAATAATGCGGATTTGTTTTTTGAGCATATGCCATACAATGTTTGTCATAAATTTTTTTAAATATGTGCGGTGGATTGATCTATATATTTCTGAGTTTTTGGCCAAATCTCCTATTTTCTTGTAAAAACAGGAATAAAATTTAGAAAAAAGGATGCAATTTATTGAAACACATGCTGAAAATTTGAAGTCAGTTTGTTCAGAAAATAAAAAAAAAAAAAAAGCCTTAAGGAAGAAAAAAGTGAAAACAAATGTACATTTTGGGAAAATTGGAATTGAATTTTCATTATCTTTTTATACTGTCTGGTGGTGTTGCATTGGTGCTCTTTTTGAGCATAAGTAGATATTTCTGACTCCAACCGGTATTTTTCTCATATCAGAAGAGGTCAAGTATCTAAAAACAACAAAAACGATTTTGATACTTTACCCTCACCCCCATGGGAGCTGTTCAATGGACATAGATCATATGGGAGACCATATTTGGTTTCTAAACAATGTTGAAGCTGGCAAAGAGGAAGTCATGGGTGACATCTGAGTAAATGTGATGGAGCTGATATTTGATGCGTTATTGCTTTTCATTTGCATTTTGACATTTTAGTAGCTATGTAGCTTATGATCATCAATAGTTTATTACAGTGGCTCAGATGGAAGCATCTGCCATTGTGTAATGGAAATACGGTGTATTAATGAATGTCATCTGAGTTAATTCATAGTTCCCTAGTTCTCCTAACATTACAGAGCTCAGTTTGATGTATGGGTCTCACCACAACAGTTCTTAATGTTATAAATGTAATGTGATGAATGATGTAACGGCTTATAATTTTGCATTTTTGTTGTTTTGCATTGATGACATGTGATTTATTAGGACTTATTATTAAATGTAGGCCTACAGCTGTTCAAGACCTATGAGAATCCATTTAGAATAATTATTTTAACGAAAATTTCTTTTCTGCAAAATCAAATGGTTTAGACTGTCAATTGAGAGAGCCTAAAGTGTTGTAATATTTTCTTGTAGAATTTGTTGGAAACCTTTTGCTTTCTTCTATTCTTTGCTACTTAATCATTGTCATAGCAGTGCAGAGAGCCTAATTATTTTGTATATTTAACACTTTCACCAATGAAAATCTAGTCTGTGCTCTTTCATCTGTGGTAAACTTTGTGTCCCCTGTCAGTAGTTAAATGCTATACATCTTGTCACTACAGGAACATTGCATAGATTGTTTATTGTGAACAGAAGGTTGTCATAGCAAGGTCCAAGAGATTGAAATTTTATCCCACATCCCACTATGAATTCTTGACAGCCCAAGGAGTTGAGCTGAGAGCCGAGGCTAAGAGTTTGAATTTTTTCTTAGAATTCTGTAACTTTTAGTCATGGCAGCCCTTAGAGTTAGGGTTGAGCTCTTAGCCACTTCCAGAAGTTGAATATTTTGTCTAAAAATTCTACTTCCTATAGTTTTGGAAACCTTCACGAACTTGTAGCCATCAGGAATTTAAACTTCCAGCTCAAATTTTATCACATTTAGTCATGGCAAGACAAGATCTCTGTTTTTTAGGCATGCACACCCTCCCAGCAGGGACCCAGGAAACAACAAATGAAAGATGACAACCAAAGCTTCTCCCTTATGATAGGAAGCCATTCAGATGCTCCATCAATGGCTTATTTTTTTGTGGGCTTGCAGCCTCTGTAATTGAAAGGCTTAGCAGAGATGCCCTGTTCTGACTGGCCCAGATTTTTTTTTTCCCCTCCTACATTGTTGCTGTGTTTATTGAAATAACAAACTGGTTGTGATTGTGTTAAGAGAGAGAGAGAAGGAAAGAAAAAAATGGTGTAGAGCACATTATTTTAATGATTTTTCTATACTGTGATACCTAGCACCAACACTTAGACTGCCAGGCTGTCTTTCATTTGCATTTTGTTGCCAGAAGTTGGATTAGACTACCATAGAATCAGATGCTTGTTGTGATCAGTGTGTGGAAGGATAACTTGTTGCTAGGATTTCTCATTTTCTACAACACATCAGTGTCAATTGTAGTAGGTCTACTCTCTGATCTGGGCATCATCATATATTGGGAAAAGAAAAATGTATGGTGAATTCAATTCCCATTGAATTTCCTTTCGAATGGTAAAACTCATTGTCTTGTTGTTGCTGCTGTTGTTTTGAAGACTCTTTCACATAAAAAAACAGTCTCATTCTTCCTGTCTTATCTCTCTCTTTCTCTTTAATTTTTTTTTTTTCTCTTCCTTTTCTGTCTTATAAGTCTTGCTTAGTCGCATGAGAAAGAGGAGACTTCAAATGTATTCATGGCAAGTTCATACATAATGCAAAATGTTGAGGCTGCTTTGGCTAGGCTTCTGATGCCCCTGAATCTTGCATTGTATCAATTTACATATTATCATTGGATTTTATTGGCTGATAATAATCACATAGTTGCATTTCTGATCAAGTTATTACAATTTGCATTATTTCATATTTTTTTGTCTGTTTTTTTTTTTTCAGATGAAGAAAGAAAGGTTTTCAGAGAGGCAGATCAAGAGTATGAGCAGTCACCCAATGAGGATCTCAAGAAAGAAGCTTGTAAGTTGTCAGGGAATGGGGACTTGACTTAAGTATGTGAGAGATGAAAGAAGAGCAAGTGATATTGTTTGTGGGTGATAACAGCAGTGAGATTGATTAGCCCTGGAAATGTCAGGACTGTTAGGATTTCAACAACAGCATTAAATTTCATATTTAGTCCCTTGATTGCTATACCAATTTTGCAGTACTGTGCTAAGCATGATCGATACAGTCAGTCTCGTTTGCTCTGTATGCTGCTAACTCTCCATCCATTCTCAGTCCCACCCACTGCACCAGCCTACTAGCATTTGTCTTCTAAAAGTTCTTCTTTCCTGTTGGCAGTCAGAAGAGTAGAATGTTATTCAGTGTCACTAACTGTTACATGAGCAAACAGATATGCTGACTTGGGCTCTTATCACTAGGTCATTTGCTTGTCTTCAGCTTTTTAAAGAAACTCTTTTTTTTTTTTCACATCTGGCTTTGTCTGATCCCATTAAATGAATGTTTCATTTGAAAGATATTTTTAGATGAATATTCATCACTAGGAGTTCACATAGACAGGATAACAACAAACTTAGTCATTTAATTTGGTAACGTGTGCAAAAGTTTTCAAAATCATTTTATCACTCATAAAATCCCCTTTCAGCTGCTCCATTCTTTGAGGATCTGGAAAAGATGAGAGAATCTGCAAACACAGTCAAGCCTACTGGCTCAACGATTCGACTGCTGTGTCGAGCCGAAGGCAACCCCATCCCAGAAGTGTATTGGTACAAGAATGGGCGGCGTCGCCCACACAGGCGATCTCACCATACTTTGCGAATTAATGACGCTACGGCAGAGGACGGGGGAACATATATGTGCAATGCCACCAACAGACTTGGTCACATCAACTTTACATACCACGTGCAAGTTATTGGTAAATTCCAGATATATTTATTTAGGGCTAACAACAAATGCTCTGTCTTTAATATCTTCAATTCTCATTGGTTTAATCCTGAGCTTTTAACTATTCCAGCCAATAGATCAGAAAGACACAGCCATTGTTGTCAAAAGCAATGGTTTGAATCAATAACCCCAACAAAGAAAAAGCCCTTTACCTTACTCTTTGGTCTTCTTTGACGTTAAGCCTTTGGCTGCAAAGATTAAATTAGTATAATTGTGAGACATTAATTCCAGATATTTAGATGTGGCTCTTACATGTTCTAACACAGTAAACAACAATACTGCTGGTAACAAAGATATTTGGATATGAGCATTTGACAAAATGTCATTGGTTTAGTGTATAAGAGAGAATGAAATGAGTTGCATGAATCCTGACACTGAAAGGATTAAACAGCTACCTGCACATTCCACTAAAATTGGTCACAGTTCTAGAGTTAAGAATGAATATCAAATATTGAAAGATGTTATATATATATATATATAATGTCTCGCAGCCAGTCAAAATGTATGTCGATTTTTCACCATATAGTGTTTTTGGTATCATGTGAAAGCTTCTTTCATACCCTTTCAGAAGGTGAAAAAGTTTTGAGCTAGCTTTATTCTATAGAGATATTGCAGTTTAAAGATTCAAAGGGGGACCCCCCAGTAGTGAACAAAATCTGGGAAAATCGAGTTTAAATGAACAGACCGACGCATAAATCTACATGCCTACCTCACGAAAAAAAAAAAAAAAAGATTTTAATGAAGTATTATTTGTAAGTTGAGGGTAAGACTGATTGCTGCATTATTTAGAAATGAATGCACTTTCGATTTCTGCAATTAAAAAAAAAAAAATTCGATATCTGACCCCTCCTCATCACTTTCAAAGCCCGATTTTTCTGTTCTAACCCAGTGACTTATGTCTCATTTTGACTGGCGGTGAGATATATATATTATTATATATATTATATATATGACAATATACCCTTGTCATTGTCAATTTCATTATTTCAAATACCAAATACAGTTTTCTACAGTATATTTTTATTAGAAAACAAAACAAAGAAACTTCATTTAGTTCAGCATATGTTACAGGAGAGACCGGATACACAAAATCATATTTTTTCCAAGGCAGCATTTTCACAGGAAAAGGCATTTTGTCAAAATATGTCAGTATTGGCATAGCCTGAGTCCTCAGATAGCTAACATGAACATCATCTTTTCAGATGAGATCCGGCACAAGCCAAGACTTATTGCTCCTCATCCACTGAATCAGACTGTGGATGTGGGGGCAACTGTGTCATTCCAGTGTTTCATTGAAAGTGTTGTCAAACCACAGGTCCAGGTAAGCTTGGATGCCATATACTAATCTTATATCTTATATAAATAAATATCAACTGTGTCATTCCAAGTTTTGTTAACTCTTGTTACCTGAAGTGATGGCTCAGTTGTCGCTTGGTCAGAGCTTGCAGCTGAAGTGAAGACTCAGCCATCACTGGGTCCAGTTAGCCTCAAAAACTCCATGCCACATGGCTGTAAATGGAACTACTTCAAAACTAAAAAGCTCAACAACCAAGAAAGAAATGAAAATAGCTGGAATTGCTGAAGAAAGTGGCAGATTTGGGGAGGGGGGGGGGGGGGTTATGCTATATCAATATATCTATAGCCCTAATTTAACAAATTTATGAAGGGAATTAATGCTGGCAAAACCAGAAAATTAATTACAGCTAACAAATGACAAGTTGTGGTAGGCCTGGATGCAACATGCACTGGTCATATTATATGCATACCTAAGCTCAAATTTGACAGTGAACTGAGCCTACAAATGGCCAAGGAGACAACATAGAAAACATGAGAAAAATTTAGATTCCATTTTAAGAAAACGGGGATCACAGATGAGCAGAGGAGGCTAAACAGAAAACAGAATAAGAAGACTCAGATTGTCACAGTCACAGTTAATTACATTGCCCTTCACCTACAGATACTGCAATATAGGCAGTGCTCATCAAACATCACTAGAATTCAGTTAGGAAAGGCACTGCAGGGTAGAATACGTCCAATTTGAAATACTACCACTATGACATCCATGCAAAGTACAAACTGTCCTAGTCATCTGCAGGGATGAAAAGAGACATACTAGTACATGTATTAGTAATATTTTGCTTCACGCAGGAAAAACCAATATTGTCTCAAAATGGAAGATGTGCTGATTTAGGGATTCTGTTGAATTTCATATGTGTGTGCGATTGTATGTATGGACAGCAATGGATTATTGATTTTTTTCAGAACTGACTTACCAACATAGTGATTTTCATAATATGATATTCCTGTTAAGCTAGAAACAGATTGATGGCTCTATTCTTCCTTTGGCCTGTCAAAAGTACCATTTGGTATTAGTTTGAATGTCATTTGATATTAGTTTGATTAAGAAGATATGTTAGAAACACTCTATGGTTATTACTGCAGGTCTTTGCATCATAACAAAGATCACAAATCATCATTTTTCTTTTTCCTCATATATCTGCCCAAAAATTTTTCATATTAATTTTCAGTTGTGAGATTTGCTGAATCTATTAGTGGCCAACAGTGTGTAGTGAATGATTCAGCATTCCAGTTGTAATCACAAGTGTTGATATCTCTAACATGGTTTGCCAACCACCTGCTAATAAGAGTGGCTTCTTGTTATTTGCACAGTGGTTGAAACGTGTGGACAGACCTGAAGACATTCCAAACCCCAACATTACTTTGGTGAAGCACAATGAGGGGGAGTTCATGGTGCTGAAGAATGCAGGGATTCTCAATGATCACTATGAAGAATCCTACCTGAACAAACTGGTCATCCAGAATGTACAGCCAAAGGATGCTGGTCTATATGTATGCTTTGCCACCAATCGCATTGGCTACACCACAAGACATGCCTACTTAAATGTTAGATTAGGTAAGAATTCATGTGTTGTTTTTTTTTTTTTTTCTAAGGATCATAACAAGGATCGCACTCATTTCTTAGGACTGTCTTGATTATGCGAGAGGTTATCACTCATAACCAGTCAATGGAAAAAGGAAAGTAATGCAACAAATATGAAGAATTAGTACAAGATTAGAAGTTGATTCAATGCCAAATTTTCATGCCTGCTTCGCTCTTTGTCAGGGCAATATTAAGAAAAAATGTAGGATATATAAATATGACATTGTACTATGTGGAAGATAATTATAGGTACATGTTTTGTTTCATGGATCAGTAAAAATGTTTTAGATTTTAGAATTTGTGATTAAAATGATGCTTTTTAAAATTTTTTTTTAAAGATGATATTCATGTTGACATAGGGCATACTGGATTTAACAGATGATGATATTAATCATTAAATACCCATTATATATTTTTGTTATAATTTTGGGTAGTTTGGAAAGTGTGAAATTCAATTCACTGAAATTCCTATAGGTTTGTGTAATTATATCAGTTTTTGAGCAAAAAAATTAGGCCAGAACAAGTTGGTCTACAGAAAAAAAAAAAAATGATTTCAGTTAAAATTCATTTCTTGTTGATGCATGCCTTTGTGAGATCGTCTTTGTTTTCTATGCTGCACATATTACACATGAATTGTTCCCGGTTAAACAAACATTTTGCATTGTTGCCTAAAGTGATCTGTGAATGTTAATAGTATCACATCTTAAAGAACTGAAGGGAGATTTTTTGGAATTTGGGATGATAAGATCTTTAGATGTTCATGATATGGATGAGTATTTGGCAAATAATATTTCATTATGAAATGATTTCTTTAATCTGCAAATACATATTTTAATAATTGCCTAACATTAGATATCACTTGTAATTTTTTGCATAAAGTCCATTAGGAAAAAATTGCCCCTGTGATCATTTTTTCTTATGAGAGACCATTCACAATATTTTTTCAGTCTTATGATATTTTTTTCCATTGTACGATATAACATACAACCTGGTATTTAATGAGACTTAACACTTTTTCCTTCCTCAGATGGCAGTGGGTCCTACTACCCCCGAGGTGAACATCCCTCAGGCAGAGATGGTTTGTCCCACCAAGTGGATGTCCACCTGTCAGGTGACCTTCCCTCCTCCATATCACAGGACACATCATCGGACGACTCTGACAACGACTCCACTCTGCCCCTTCTGATTGGACTGCCATCTTGTGCTGTGCTTATACTCATCCTCCTCACTGTCTTTCTCATGCAGCGCAATAATCGCTGCCAACGCTCGACCGCCAGCGGTAAAGTGCCCCGGCCACCAGTGCCTCCCCATGAAAGAGACGCATTTTATTACAGCAACTGCCAGCAACAGCAACAGACTGTAAATCCTCTGTTAAACTCACGGGATAAGTTGCCTCCCAAAACACCCACTCCATCTGTTGACATGACATGTTCGGAGTTTTCATCTGTGTCAAGAACCCATCCCAATCCTCATTTCTATCACCCGCAGCAGCACCACCACATGAACTATGGGTATTGATCAATTCGTTTTCGGAGCTTCTGTGCCACGATGATGTTTACTACTCCAGCACAACTGGTTCACAGAACAATCAAGGACAAGGACCTGCACATAAACCTTAAATCATTTATCACCATTACTGTCATTTCATTTTCACAAGATATTTAAAGAACTAAAGCAGCCCCTGCCTTTGCTGGAGTGAATTGTTGCTAGAAGGCAACTTTAAACAAGGAAAAAGAAAGAAGGAAGGAAAGAAAGATATTAAAAAAAAAAACAATCAAGGATTATGTGAAAAAACAAACCAAGTTGGACATTCTGTGCAGTGATGGATACAAATGTTATACGTGAAAGTTGATTGTTTAAGATCAAGCACTATGTCACTTACAAAATTTGGCCAGTTTCTAAGAGGCAGGTCAACTCAAACAGAATTTGTTGGTAGGCTATGATCTGTGAATGTTCTATTGAACAACAGCCAGTTCTGTTTATGGGAGCCATGTTCATACTTTTGTGGCAAAATGTGCCTTTACAAGACTATGTTTTTGATAGTTGCACTAACTACAATATTGTGTCTCGTATCTCAGAGATATCCAGCAGTGAAGGAGTTGAAATACAAATTTTCCCATTTCTGTTCTCTGTGTAAAATTGTAGAACATATTTTTCCTCTTCTTTGAAAAACGGCACTTCAGAGGTTTGATGCGCCGACCATCGATATGTGAGCTCATTGCAAAAACTATAAGGAGAAAATGAGTATTTTTGATGATATTCATGATTATCTACCCTTGGCTTTTCCTAAGTTTTCTTCACAGATTCTCCCCCCCCTTATTTTTGTTTGTTTGTTTGTTTGTTTGTTGTTTTTTTTGTAAAATTGTGATACAGATATTTTGAAAATACCTTGCAATGTTGCTTTGTCTCACTTGGTTCCCTCTCCCATCCTTTTTTACCCCCTCAAATTTTAACCATTCCCCCAGTGAAAGTTGTGTTTCAGTTCAGTGAGGAATGTTTCAATTTTTTTTTTTTTTTTTACAATTGTTTGTCACAATTTAACAAACCCCCCCCCCCCAAGCTTTTTTTTGCCATTGAAAGTGGGAATGTGTGAGGTCAGGTCCATGGACCTAACTTCCACCAAAAAGCAGTAATTCTGAAGTTTTGCTTGTCAGTCGCGTGACACGTGAAACTATATAATCAAGATAGGGGAAAAAAGATATTGATTTAAAATTAAGAAATTTGAGTTTCTTTTTTTCAGTGATTTCTTTCTGTGAATGTGTTATGCAATTTAGTTCATGTTGGCTTCCTTTGCTTTGCAAATGTGAAGATTTTGTCCGAGATGCTCCTGATTACATTCATGTGAGCTAGAGCACAGCTTGAAAACAGTCATTTAACTACAGTTGTTTTCTACAAATGTTGAATTAGTACTTGAAGTGGCAAAGATATCGCTGTAATGATTTCATTAGCTATCATGTTTGGAGTGATTCTGTTTTCTCCCAGTGCTAGAGATAATTGAATTTAGTTGAATTTTTCTCTCACTCTCCCTTTATTTTAAAATCAAAGAACCCATGACATACAAGTAGGTGAGGATACAAAATGTTCCTTTTTGA
>JBCAUA010066654.1:0-11140 GCA_038406235.1 Peronia verruculata
CGATATAGTCGGGGTTAGGATTCAACGGTTGCCGGGGAATACCGATATAGTCGGGGTTAGGGCTCAGTGAGTTAAAACAACAACTACAATCTCCTTAGAGTCACGGAAAAGAGTTATCACTTCACGATGATTTGTGTATATTTATTTTCACTCTCGGTTATATTGACAGCGATGGATGAAAACGTCGCTGTCTCCCTGAGCAAAAAATCAGTAGAAATGTCTGTATGTGTTATTTTCTAAATAATACAAAGCAAGAAATAAACACACACACACACACACACACACACACACCATCATACATACACACACATATATGCGCACACACCCATTGTAATTGCGTAATTGTGTACGCTCGCAACACTCGACAAATGTTTCTGAACTCACACTTTATCTCACGATGTAGCAATGCAGACAGACATATCTGTATGTACTCGTATTTCTTCATCAAGGCATATTCGGTTTTAGAAACTTTATCAATGGATATTTATAGCGACATGCAATATGTGACAAACTTACCAACCCCTATGTACCAATCTGTCATGAAATATTTAAAAATTTTATTGTCTTGCGTTCGTGACCAGGGACAACTAATCACTTATTTTTCCATATATATATATATATAAGGCAAAATATTCTACCATTAATTTTGTGTTTGCTAAGAGGCACTGGAAGTTACACAACGGCACGCAATGTACGACAAAATGACTTATGACTTACTTTGTGGTGGCATTTCAAAGAATTTTGATAGTCAGTCACAAAAAGGCTGTTTGGGGTCGAAAGCCATCTAGCCACACTGCAACTGAATTTTTCTTTCTTTCTTTCCGTCTTTTTTTTTTTTTTTTCCTTTCATTTGTTGTAATTTTTCTCTTTCTTTCTGTTTGTTTGTTATAACTTCTGTCATTTTTTTTTCTTGTTTTGTTTTTGTTTTGCCAATATTATTTGGGCAGAGCTGTGGCGGTCGCAGTTGTAGAGATCTGACGAGATTTTAGGGGTTTACAGCCTTATCAGCAGGTAGAATGTTATCGAGATAGTCACCCTCCTGGAGGTGGAAAGGCAAACAGATCATATCATTCTATCCTAAAAACGCCATTCTGAAGTCTCACAGTGGCGAAAGGGAAAAGGGGGAGGAGTGGAGTGAGGAAAGAAAAAAAAAAAAGAAAAAAAAATGGGAGGAACAGAACAGAAGCAAAAATGGAAGGACGGGGGGAGGGGGGAGGGGTTTAGGAGTTAAGAGTTGGGGGTTGGGGGTGAGGGAAAACCTAAGAAATGTCCATATCATCAGCTGTTTACTGTGACTCTCTCTCAGATCTTTGTCTTAGTTCACCAAGTTCAGGTAAGACGTGCGTCACTGGTGCTTTTGTTTGAACACTTTTTCTGACAAGTTTGTTTATCTCCGCTGTCCGATTAAGCTCTGCTGACACTGTGGTCTGAAGATACTCTTGGAACAAGCAGAGATCAGCCAAGTCTTTTTGTCTGTTAACCCACAAAGATCCACTTGTGGTGCTTTGAAAATAAAACAGCATGATATAAAGATGGGGTTCAATTTCCATATCCTTTCTGTAAAATGATTGATTTTGCTGATAGAATATTAACCCGAAGAAAATATTTACACTCCACCTCTTTTTGTTTGCCACGACACTTAAATCCTGAGAAAGTCCGGCTAACTCGACTGTGAATTGCTGCGTTTTTGTTTGTTTTGTTTGTTTGTTTGTTTGTTTTTGTGGATAGAAAGTTGGAATTTATAATTTTTGCCCTGACAGAGGCGCTCTGAGTAACACATTATCGATTTTTAATTGCCAAGGGCTCTTGAAATACAATGGACTTTCAAACTATGTTCGCCCTTGTCCGAGAAGGCTAGACCTTGGGTTTTCCTATCCGAGAACCAAGGGGAAGGTTTATCACTGAAAAAAAAAAAAAATGTTAGTTACGATATCATATCCTTCCACTCTCCTGATGGAAGATGCACCAGTCGAACCCGCAACCCACGCCGTAGTTGTTGACCACTGAGTAGGCGTTAAACCACATGGCCATGGCAACGTCTTGAGCTACCATATTTGTTTTTCATTAAAGGGCAAAATGGAAGATATATTGATGGCTATACCCTCTCCAGAAGCATCACTATGACTATATTGAAACTGATCAGACCCCTATTGCTGAGATTAAATCATTCACTTTAATCAAGAATAGCATATACTGCGAACTTTAACACCCTCAGACATATGCAGCATCAACTAACAAGCATAAGGTTGTCACAACTTTCAGTCCCAGCTATATTCCCTGCGAGGGCCCGAGGTTTATAAGTAGGTTCTTTGCTGCCAGCTACAGGCGGTGTGAGCCCGCCTTCGGTGGGGTGTCTCCCATGGAGTACCATCCTCGACATTCTAGGGAAGAAACCTCCTTTCACTCTCTCTCTCTCTCTCTTTGCTCCTGTCTTCTGTCCCGCTTCCTTTCACCTCTTCTTCTTGATGTGTTCCTCCTATATGACACAATATAGCCGTAATTACGTGGATGCGTCGTAAAGCCCCAACACAAACAAACAAGCAAATCCATCTATCCATCTGCTCTCTGTCTTTTTTTTTTGGATCCAGCTATAGTCCATTTATTCGCAGTTCAATCCATCTAATCATTTATTCATCCATCCATTCATCCATCCATGTCCATCCATCCATCCATCCATCCACCCATCCATCGTTCTTCATGAAATCCAGCTATTCATACATTTGTCGTCATTACATTCGGACATTCCTTCTATGTTCATACATTCAGTAATTTTTTCATTCATCCTAAATTCCATCAGTTAGTCCAGAACCAATGCACCTGCTCTTCCCTTTATTGACTGGATCTGTCAGTTCATATATTCACCAATTTAGCTATCTCTTCAGCCATACCATCACATCGTCCTGAGATTCATCCATCCATCCATCCATCCACCCATCTATCCATTCATACATCCATCTTTTCATCCATCCCTACATCCATCCATCAATCCATTCATCTGTCTATCCATCCTTCCGTCCATCCATCCATCCATTCATTCATCCATCCATCCATTTGACCATGCATCCATCTATTAATCAATTTATCCATCCACCCATTCTTTTTTAAATCCCGCCATCAATCAATTCTCAGTTCTTTACAACCATTTATTTTTTCTCGTCCATTCCATTCAACAGTCCATTTATCCATCCATCCATCCATCCATCCATCCATCCATCCATCAATCCATCCATCAATCCATCCATCAATCCATCCATTCTTGTATTCACCCATCCTTTCGTCCTTCCATCTTTCCTTCCATACACCCATCCATCCATCCATCCATCCATCCACCCATCCATAAATCCATCCATCCATCTATCCATCCATCTATTCATCCATTCATCCATCCATCCATTCATTCATCCATCCTTTATATATATCCGCACACACAACCACTTATCAGTGTTTTATTCAATATTCCTACATTTCCCCTTCCCCCTCTTGATAATATCGTTGCACATTTCGCCCTAACGTCATATTAGCAGTCTGTAATCCCGGGTTTCTTATCTGGAAATACCACAGCTTGAACATGCAAAAAACGGTGACAGATAAGGTGGGAGAGATTGTCGTTATGGCATGTGGGCCCCCACGTCATATCACTGGTGGTTCAGCCAAGCCCAGACCCTGGGAGCAGCTCATACCGACGGGTACTCTGGCTCGGTGAAGGCTCCAACAAGTGACAACTACTAAGGTCAGTTCTTATTAAAGTGAAAGAAAATTGTATGAAATGAATTATTTTGCTATTCTTCACTGTCACTGTCATCATCGGGGTCGTACTTAAAATTTCACTCATCGCACGTTTACCGACATTAATACATTTAAAACTGCAACAACAACAACAACAACAACAACAACAACAGTAACAATCTGGAGAACTGGTAAACCACAATCTCAGTAACCGATGAAACTGGTCAAATGTCCGAACCGATTGTGATTATTGCTTTGCCTTCCAGAAATTTTAAGTAAAATTTTAGTCGTGGCTGGCGTGAAGAAGGTGTTGTGTTTGAGGAAATCTGTACTCTGCACTAAAAGTCATCAGTTTCGATATTTCTTTAGTTTGAGAAGAAAGTTAATCTTTTCCTTTTTCTTTTCTTTTCTTTTCTTTTTATATTTTTTTTCTCTTCTCTTTTATGATGACGACCAGGTCTTAGTATTTTTTTTTGTTGTTGTTTTTTAGCTAAAAGGATCTTGTCAATTGTCCATCTATTTTTCTCCTGTTGCCAAAATTAATGATTTTTTTCATGATTAATAATAATGGTTGATTTGATGTTTTCTTCGGACATTTATTGAAATGATTGATATTAGCTCCCTAAGCTGCCCTAAGGTATAGGGAATACCTCTAAATCTTCAGGATATTCCTACCATAGAGTTTTTAGAGCCAATTCCCTTTGAAATGATAGCTGGATATTACCATATTTTCAGATTTAAGTTTGGAGATTGTCAGTTTTTAACTTAAATGATATGGTCTAAAATATCACGATCATGTGATCTCAAACTGCTAGAACATGTATGACGTACCCAGAAGACATGCAAAACTATTGGGTCGGATTCATTTTGCCTGTAAAGCTGTCAATGTTTGTTACCTGTACCCAGGCTTCCTTAATGTTTTCACATTGAAAGAAATATTTTACACAAAACCTATAGAATAATAAAATAATATTAATAATATAGTACATTTATTAAGCGCCTATGCAAAGCCCCAAGGCGCTTTACAATAACACATTCATTAACAACACATAGTTCATCATTAATAACTACCTCCATACACACACGTGCACGCGCACACACACACACATACACACGCAAACACACACTCACACACACACACACACTTACACTTCATGATGATCCAAAGTCGATACTAACAAAGGCAGACATCCATCCAAGTTGATACCTTACACAGGCAGACATCCACCAAAGTCGATAACTACACAGGTAGATACCACCTGAGTCGATACTTACTCGGGCAGACATCCACCCAAGTCGATACTTACACAGGCAGACATCCACCCAAGTTGATACTTACACAGGCAGACATCCACCCAAGTCGATACTTACACAGGCAGACATCCACCCAAGTCGATACTTAACACAAGCAGACATCCACCCTGGTCGATACTTAACACAGGCAGACATCCACCCTGGTCGATACTTAACACAGGCAGACATCCATCCAAGTCGATACTTACACAGACAGACATCCACCCAGGTCGATACTTAACACAGGCAGACATCCACCCAAGTCGATACTTAACACAGGCAGACATCCACCCAAGTCGATAATTACACAGGCAGACATCCACCCTGGTCGATACTTACATAGGCAGACATCCACCCAAGTCGATACTTACACAGGCAGACATTCAATCTGCAGGCATCCACATGGACCGGCCCACACGGTTAGACACCCGCACACGCAGATCGATATCCACACAGACAGAAGCAGACTTTACTACAGACAGAAACCCACACAAGCAGACATTCACACAGGCAGACATCCACACAGGTAGACATTCACACACGTAGATAGATATCCATACAGACAGATATTTATCCAAGCAGATATCCATACATGAAGCTATCCACACAAGCAGACATTTACACGGGCAGACATCCACATGCACACATACAGGCACAGGGCTCATGTTCACGTACAAGATTACCGTACCGTTTCCTGTAACTGAATGGACGAGTCGCGTGCACTAAGCCGATTAGAAGATTTGGTAGAAAGACCTGATGGTAGGGGTGGGATAGGTGGGGCCGCAAACTGCGTACGTGTGAGTGTGTGTGACTGTGTGTATGTGTGTGATGTGAAGGTAGGTGCTCGTGTGTGTATGTTTGTGTGTAAATACTATGTGTATATGTGGGTGTGTGTGTGTCTGTGAAAAGGGTCGAGTAATTGAGTTCGACAACACAAGCCCAGATATTGATCCCGCCAATAGCGTCCACTGTACTCCAGCAGCTGTTGACTGGGCGGGGCTTTGAGGCCCACGGGGGGGGGGGGGAAGAAAGCACAGCTGTCGGGCAATAGGGCGGTAAAAACAGAAGAGGCTTGATACTGTGAGTGAGACCAGAGAGACATATACAGGTCAGGTATAGATTTACACGCAATCAAACAAACAGATGGAGTGACCTGGTGCCCCACTATACAATTATGACGTCTTGAGTTGAGCTATTCCAGTTGGCCAACAATCCGAGGACAAGCCGTGTGTTTAACTCTCTGATAGATCTATCGCTGTGTTGTGACTATCCCGACGGATATCATTCTAGCCTGTGAGCCAGGGTTCGCTGTCTCTGTACTCAGCCCGATCCTCCAGCGTGACGGGATCCCAAGTTTCCGTGTGGTCCTCAGCAGTAGTTTAGTTTGTTGACCTCAAGTTTGGATCTTTCGTGTTTGACATGTTGTGATGGATTTCCTGCGTGTCATGGATTCAGTGTCTGTGTGCAGTAAATGTGGATACTGGTAGGTATAGTGTGTACTGTCACCCATACTTTCTCACGGTAAATTCCAACTTTGATATTTTGCTTCCTAGACAGTTTTAATTAATTGTGAGGCTGGTCAGCTTTCGGACGTGTAAAGGTGGGGGGAGGGGGGGGGGCGGAGCAGTGGTCTACTGGGCCAAAAAAGGTACACAAAGCAAAACTGGATATGCTGACATGTGTCAAAAATTGTGTAGACTAGGGTTTTGGTTATTGTTGTTGTTGTTTGTCTTCTTTTTGTGAGCTATAATTGATGCTGTTTGACATGATTCTGCTAGAGCCAAGAGCAAACTAAACCAGAGACGCTTACAAAGTTAACAAAGTCAGGAAATAGTGAGGAGGAAAATTACCAACACCATTCTGCATTTTTTGTTCTGGTAAAACGCCTGGTTGACATGATGACTGTTTTTGGCATATGACGCGTCTGAACGTCTTTGGGTACTTTTAAACATTTGAGATAAAACTGAACATAAAAAAAAACAAACAATCATGCATCTCTGCTGATGTCCTCCCATCTTATCTGAGGTAAGGATGATCTTAAATCTCTGTTCTTCCCAAGACGAGACTTTTAAAATGCAATAGATACCAGCATATCAACGCTGGGGGAGGCAGTGGCTCTGCGGTATGGCGTCTTGCTCATGGAGAAAACAGGCCGGTATCGACTCGCGAATCCTGCATCGGGTGATGGAAGGACACGAAGATCGAAAACAAGCATTTTTTCAGTGACTCAACCGTCCCATGGCTTCCTGTGGGTAGGGAAACCTGACGTCTAGCCTTCTCGGATAAGGGCGATTATATTTCGGAGGTACCATGTGTACGTTAGGCACGTTAAAGAACCCTTGGCAGTTCAAAATCGATGGAAGAGTAGGCTGAATACCACTGTCCAGGCAAAATTTCCAAATTCCAAGTTTTTACCCACAAAATTTCTCAGCAAATATGAGCAACTTCTAAAAAGCTGAGATAATTCTATTTTCTAAGGATTGAAAGGCTTAACAAAAACAAACACATCAACGCTCATCTTTTATGTTTAGGTCCATAAGCTAAACACACAGCAGACATTGATGCTGCAGCCGACATATTTGCCAAAATCATGTTCTGGAAACAAGATCGTATACGCAACCAAAAATATCTGTCGGCCTTTGTATATAACAAAAGTTTGGGCATATTGAGAAAATTGATATTCTGCTCGGGACTTGAATGATTTTAAGCCGAAAAAAAAAAAAAAAATGCAGACTATCGTTGTCTTTAATCCCTTCATGTGTAGATCTGGAGTTTGGCCATAGTCATTTATGTTTACAGTTTCCGCCATTGCCTGAAACATCAGCCAATCTTCTCTTTTCTCGTGCCTGTCCAAAACAAGATGTCGCAGCAGAGAGCTCAAGTATTCAGTCGCAAACGTTCGGTCACAATTCAAGCGACAGAGGGGATCTGCAATGAAAGTTGTTTTTGTCGGTGCACAATAATTTAGAGGACAACGCTCAGAACGTCTGGGGCAGATTTTACCATTAGCGTTTCCTGTGCTCATACTTTGGAGCCTTCGTTATTGTCTGTACCCACGCTGAAGTCCATTCCTTAATACATTACTCCGCACGGAAATGCTACTGCCGTAAGTCGAAAAATGCAACTTTTCAGGAGAAAGAAAAAAATCAATAACTTTGTTGTTTTTATTTCTTTTTTTTTTTTTTAATTGTGAACAGAACATTATGATCATTTTATCTGAACATATTTATGTTTTTTTCCCCATAAAATTTTATTTATAACATAAATATAGGACATAGGGCAACGTATCACTGAAACCTTGGAAATGATAAAACCGTATGTTGAGTTACAGCATCTGTGTCAATATTTATCGTGAATCTGCTTCAGTTGTTATTAAGGTATGTTGATTTGAAACAATAGTAAATAACGGAAGTCTCTGTCTCGTGTCACTGTACGTCCAGTTACAATGTCAACATTGAAGCATGTCATGTGATTTCTGCAATACACAAGCCGTAAGTCGACATATTATAGCAGTAGTATTTCAAAACAGATTGCGAGGGTAGAAATACAAATAGGGCAACGAGTTCTAAGAGTAATATTCCAACATTGTTTACACGGCGTTTATTTACGTCAAGTGTGTTTTTTTTTTTGGGGGGGGGGGGGGGGAATAAGATCCCGTAAATGGATAAAAAAACAAAAAAAAAACTACGAGATTTTATCACATGATGTATCAGCCCCATCAGTATCCACAATCCAGGGTTCAAATATCTCTAAATGGCAAAAATCGTAGCCTACCTATGGCAGTTGTTTTTCCGAGCGGCGATTATATTGTCTGGCCAGTTTGTCAGGTCAACCTAGACAATCGTGCACGTGGTTTGAGTGGGTGTGTGTGTGTATTGTATAATATGTGTGTGTGTGTGCATGTCCTGACGTTCACCATGTTGAGGTAGAAAACTACACAAAGTGTTTATCAACGTGTTTATTCTGAGTAAAGCAGTTATAAAACTGTCAGAAATTGAGGTGGGGAGGCAAGGTCACATTATCGTCATTAGGTGTCACAGCTGTTGAGCTGTTCTATCTACTGTACACTGTCTATGTCAGATGTCAGTGTGGCAGTGTCAGCCTCAGTGACGTTCAGGACATTTGGAGGATATTTTTCACTGGACAATACTTGGGCAACTACTGCAGAGTTGGCGCCTCCTTGTCCTGACGACCTTTCTCTCGCTGCATTGGCTCTCACTGGATACCCGAAGTGTTGTCATGGTGGTAGGGGTGGGAGGTGGGGAGAGATCAGTCGGCACCACCACAACTGCCACCACCACAACCACCACCACTACCATTACCACCACCACCAACAACAAACCACCACCACATCTCTACTACAACTACTACCACAACTACCACCACCACTACCATTACCACCACTACTACCAACAATCGGGTGTCTATGTGGCGTCGATGAGTGAGCGAAGGTTGAGAAACTGAGACCATAGATGTCTCAGACCAGCAGGACATCTACAACAACATGGGAGCTGAGCTGTCCGGTATCTGCCTGAGCGTTAGCCATCCTCACTCCCACTGTATCACTAGAACTTACCTAATATCCTCCCCCACCAACCCCACCCTGGCCTGCTGCGCAGTACCCGCCCCAGTGTAAGCGATCAGGAAATTTTCCCTCAATCGATAGCGTAGATTCCCAGCTTTAAAACGTTCGACTGTCACTTCCCAGCGTAAATAATGCAGGCTATTTTTAACATCACGCGCTCTGCACGGCTCGATAGTCGCACGCGCTGAATAACCCTCAAGGCTCGCGCAAATTTTGTAAGCCCAGGCGGCGCGTGAGGTGATATCAGGTCCGATAGTTTGTAACTGAGTCAGTCAGTCTGTCTGTGTGTGTGAGTGCAGGCCGCTAGGACACGTAGTTTGATTATTTCTCTATCGTCTCTCTCTCTCTCTTTTATTTATTTAGTTATTTATTCATATATTATGTTATCTTCTGGCTGTTCTAATGTGGGGTTTTCCTGCTCCCCCTGAATAGAAAAAGTGCCAGTTCTCGAGCTTGTCGGCTCCACTTGAATCAAGCTCTGCTTTGTTCCTGTGCTGGAAGTTTTTACTGTCGGCAATTGGAGAATCAGCTGGTGAGGCAATGAGCTGTCACTTAGCTCTGTTTGTGAGGTAGTGAGGTCGTGATTTTATCAGTGAGGTAGTGAAGTCGTGATATTGTCTGTCAGGTAGTGAAGTCATATTTATGTCAGTGAGTTAGTGAGGTCGTGATTTTGTCAGTGAGGTAGTGAGGTCGTGATTTTGTCAGTGAGGTAGTGAGGTCAAGATTTTATCAGTGAGGCCGTGAGGTCTTGTTTTAGTCAGTTAGTGAGGTAACGAGGCACTGAGTGGTCAGGCAAAGGTGACTTTTGTTTATATCTCCGATGCCTGTCCACCCCCCCCCCCCCGGACAATTCCTCAAAAGTTGGCCAGGTCACCAATATCTTACGGCACTAGCTTGTCCATGGGCAAGCGGTCAGAATTCAAATCCTCTCCCCCCTCCCTTCCCTTCCTTCCCCGCGACCCCCACTTCCAACATATCGGAAGGATTTGCACTAACGAGCTCTCGCATTATGTCACAGATGTATGACAATAGCAAAGAATTAGACACAGTTGACGAATCAACCCTTGCTCTGATACGGTCAGAACCCTACTAAGCCTGCACGGGGGACACGCCTCTGCTTTCTCTTAACAGCAAAGGAAGCAGCTTATGAGAGAGAAAGACTGAAATACAACTTTGTACCCGAGTGATGGTCTAGTGTGAGCTCGGCGGGTGTCGCCGTCAGCCCGGCTGTGCTCATCAAACTGTGCTTGCCTACAGTGCAGCTGTGTGTCTATCGGTGTGTCAGACACTCAACCATTGCAAAACCGCAGGATATTTTCTGCACACTCAGACTGATGCACGGCCGCTGCTTGCAGGAAGGTGTGGGGAAATAAACTCATCTTTGCCTCAGTCTGTGTGCCTGCACGTCCGCGGATTTTCCCACGCTCCGGCTTCACAGAGGTGAGTGTATGATAGAATCCGCTCTATCTATCTATCTATCTATCTATCTATCTATCTATCTATCTATCTATCTATCTATCTATCTATCTATCTATC
>JBCAUA010066665.1:0-11139 GCA_038406235.1 Peronia verruculata
ATGCAGCCCGCTTAGCCTTTAGAACCTCGAGGTACCACCACAGCACTCCTTTACTCAGATCATTGCATTGGTTGCCTCTAAAACCCTGAATTGAATACAAGGTGGCAACTTTCTGTTTTCGCGTTCAAAAGTCTACCGCGCCAGCTTATCTAGCAGATCTACTATGCCCTTATGTACCGTCCAGAAATTTGAGATGTAAGAGCTAAGGACTTTAAATGACCAGTCCGCTAAATCGGCAGATATCCATCAACATGTTATCCGGTATTACACTTTTATCACTCAAAATTCCTGTTTGTTGCCATCAGTTTTTTTTTTTTTTTTAGATTTATCCCCTTTACCATATTGACAAGAGCGACAGTATAATTCCCGTAGTAATTCATCATCCCAGAATGAAATTGTTCTAACTACAACAGCTTCATAGTCATTCTGGGGCCAGGAAATGTTGACTCATTTATATTCATATACCTTTTTTTTTTACGTTTAGTTTTTAAACAAATAAGTTTGACTACTCGATTGACGAAAAAGGCAGTATTAGTTTATGATTATCGCTGCAGGAACTAAGGATATTTTCCCACGGTTAATGTTCTTCCCTGTGGGGAGGAATGTGTCTCTTACAATGTTACTATTCGACATCCACTTGTATTTCAGGGACAAGCTCGTGTAAAATTGTATTTTGTTGCCAAACGAGGAGCACGAGCAAAATAAATAAATGAATAAATAAAGAAATTATGATGATTCAGAGACCTAATCAGACCTAACTGCTGCGTTCTCTGAAGAACAAAAAGTTCGTGATATCAAATATACGCACTAACCTCTTTACTTTGCTCTGACCAAACATCGCACTTTGCCCTCTGTGGCCGGAAGAGATCACATCATCCATTGGCCAGCCGGCGTCCAATCGGTACCTGGGGTCAAGTTTATTTATAAACAGAGTGTCGCGCTGATGAAACGAGTGTTTAATTTCTTCGTTCCTTCTTAATTTCCAGGAACTTGCCATCGCTTGAGACAGCAAATATGAACAATATTCTCTCTTGAAATACTGTAGGTTCGGTTCAAGGGAATGAACCCACTTGTTTTAGGGTGGGGATTTTCTGCCATGCTGGGGTGTCTATTCTCAGTGTAGACAGTGGAATAGAGGAATAAACTGAAAGGTAAAAGAGAGTATCGCCCAGATGATAGGCTGGTCAATTCGAAGATCTATTCTGATTATTTTTAGCTTTAATTTTGTTTCCAAACATTATCCATTTCATTACACAATCAGTCAATGGCCGTGGTATATCTCACCAGATTTTTCTTAAATCATGATTTGTGACAGGACTGACAATGGTGGTGTGATTTATGTTGTTTGAAATTTTCACAAACCTCATAGAAAATTATGTTGTTTTGTTTGTTTGTTTGTTTTTCTTTTGTTGTTGTTGTTGTCGTTGGTGTGTTTTCTTAATGCCAGTGACTGAAATTTAGCTCAGGGATTTGGGCTTATTTTCAAGCTGTCTCGTAGAGGATGAAAATGATATGTCAATACGAAATAACAAATCAGCGTTTGACAGATTAACTAAAAATTTAAAAAAAAAAAAAAAAAGCATTTATATTGACTCTCACTCATTCAGAGAGAAATGATTGCCTACTTTGCCGACCGGTTTCTTCGACACCGATTATTTCTTCCGTATTTTTTTTTAAAAATTTGTTGTTTTTTTTTTTTGTTTCTGTTTTTTTTTTTTTTTTCGTTTTTTGAACAAATTCCATGTCTTCTGTAAAATTATATAAAGTCCACCACGCCTTCATGTGCTAGTTTTGTTTCGTCAATGCTTATCCTTATCTTCTTTGGTTTTTTTCCCGTAGACATGCCGGATGCGTTGTTCCCACGAACAGAAGAGTTTTTCGGTCACTGACATCTCAGTCAATGCCTCTGGGATTTTTCTGAGATCCAGATATTCAATGGGCTATCCCGGATCTCCAGGGACTCAGGGGAAAGTACTCAAAGCTTGGCTTGTTTACCATTATAATAGAGGTTTTCGGCGTCTTTGCTTACATAGTGGAGCACGCATTGTGCTGGGTATAACTACTCCAGTATGATTAACCATTTTGCTCCCAATGATTACAAGAAGAAAACCAATTGAGCCAAAAACCCAAAGATGAACTACCTCCCCATGCATTGAAAGTGAACAGATCTGGTGTACTGTATTTGGCACGGCTACAATGTGGTTAACGCTCTGGCTACACAAAGTGACAAAGCAGGGATAGTCCATGAACTGCAAATAGGAGTCCCTATACCAGGTCGAACACCCGCGGTAGGCATTGAAGACTAACTGTTTACATCACCAGATTTAAAACACTGAAAAAATCAGTAACAAGAGGCCAAATTGTTGACCTTAACAAAATTTTATTCATACAAATCATAACTTGGCAAAAATGAGACACCAATTAATTTAAACAGATCAATGACATGAAAACATTCATCGCAGTCAAATATGAGAAATACATCAGACATTTATAACAATAGCCAAATTAAGAAAAAGCCCCCAAATCTCTGAGCACCATGCATACAGAGTTCTTCAAGAGTCACACGATCTGAACTTCGCTCCCCGACGTTTCGTCGTCTCAGAGTGAAAGCGTCTAAGCGTTATAAAGTTGTTTGCAATTAAAACAGTTTAATTCTAGGATCACGATTTATTGTCAGCCTTTAAAGGAATCCTGTTACCTGGCCTGTTTATAGGACAGTGGGCACATAACGAGGAGATATCTCACCAAGAAGATCTTGGGACACAAATCTTTTTCCAGATCCCTGCACCCGATCCCTTCCCTGTCCCATCTTTGCAGCTCTCCCTTTTTTTCTATTATTCATTTTCCTCTGCTCTGTCTCTTCGGCTCCCCCTCATTCCTGTGGCTGTTGGTTTTATCCAGTATCTTTTTCTTTGTATCTATCTGTCAAATAATTGCCTTGTCAGACACACACGGGGATGAGTAGTGAAAACACAGAGAAGACAGGCAGTGGGCATACTCGTTTATGGCACGAACGAGGAACAAAGGACAAAGAGAGAGATAGAGAAAGAAAGAGAGAAAGAAAGAGAGAGAGAAGGACAGAAAAGGAAAATTGGTTGATATTGCAAATCAGTGAGAACGAGAAAAAAAAAAAGAGTGAGAAAGTTCTTTTTTCCAAAAAGACAATGTTCATGTAAATGATTTGAAAATAGTACGAGAAACAACAACAACAACAGCAACAACAACAACAACAGCAACAACAACAACAGCAACAACAACAACTCTAAAAAGTAACAACAGCAAAAACAACAACAATAACAACAAAGAGATTTTTATAGAAAAAGAAAGTCGTTGAATATTGAATCAGCATTTGAAACCTTTCAAATATCATCTTCTCGGACTTTTAATCAGATGATGTAACAGGCCGATTGAGCATTTTCATTAAACCGCATACGGAAACGCAGATATTATTCCAACAAAGCTGACAAACCACTTACTATCAAATCAATGTTAGTTACACCCTTCTTGTGGAAGCCAAAGCATAAATGAAACAATCGCCAGCTGCTCGCAATAGATCTCTTCAATCTTTGCAGTTGTAAGCGGCAGGTCTATCAAACTCCATCAAACTTTGAATTTAAGATAAGAAAAGACCCCAAAGCTCAATACACTTTGCAAGTACTGTACAGCCCACAACTGCACTCCAATTCCTTTAGATGTTACATTTTAATTCAGAAAAATTCTTCAGTTATAGTCAAAGTTTCGATTTAATAAGAATTAAGCAAAGAGTTAGAATTTTTACATTTGTGGAGGAAACTCTTAAATTTGTGTGGTCTTATTACATTTTATAGACCAGATTGAGCTTACTGAGATATCTGTGCTAGATTTTCATCCTCACTGCTTTCACAACTCTTGCAAGTATCAGTATTTCTTTGATAACGTTCCATCTAACACTCGGCCTGAGATAATTGCTAGAAACAAAGTTTGTGAGAGGAACAAATGTAGCATAGAATCGAGCTGACTGATCATACCAACTTAAAATACATAACAAAGCACCACAACAACAACAACAACAAAAAGTGGGCTCGATATCTGTTGGCTAACAGCAGACAGAGAGATCAGATTATCCACACTCTCTATCTTGCAACATTCTATATAAGATTATCTTGGTAGACCTGGATCCATATGTTAAAACCTTGAAGCCTGGTGTCTCGAGTGCTGTAACTGTTATGGGGGATAATTTCGATATCACTGGCAAATCAATGGAGCAAAATCTCCAACTTCATCTGTCCCAAAGAAATTTGGGAGACTGGAGGAACTATCTTATTTAAGATTTATGCTATATCTGCCATGGCTTGTGTAGAAGTTCCAGATTACTCTTACCGCCAGCGCTTGCTCGTACAACATTAATGAAAAGCACAGTAGGAAATGACACCAAATTAGAGAAGTTCCTTAAACTTGAGTCATCTAAAAATATAGAACAAGACGTTAGAATTTCTTATGTCCATTTTTCAGCACTGGGAATTTCTATCTCACATTACGTGATCCTTCATTCCCAGTAACTTCATGACGCAATTCCCCTGTACTTGCCACGCCTCACCCGTTTGTTGATGAACAATCTCACATTCATAACATTTTTGTTGTTGTTGTTGTTGACAGTTTGGTGCCTGGTGACATGCAGCGTTTAGCAAAAAGAAGGTCAGCTGTGGCGTCAAAACGACAAATGTATGAACAATAATAAAGAGATTGACGCATTTATTTGGACATGTTCACTAACAGCAGTGTGAAAAAGCAGGGAGGGTGACTGACGTCAATAAAAAAAAAAATACTTTGAGAAGGTAAGAATCCAAACCATAAAAAAAAAAAAAAGAAAACTTGAAGTGGAAAGTGACGCCATCTCTCCCTCATCACGCATCCCTCTGATGATAAGTTTAAGAAAAGACATCCCTGTTAGTTCCACAAGTCTAATACTGTCTTGAGTGCAACAGACCTTTCCATAGGGAATCCCTTTTTTTTCCTTATAAAATAAACTATGAAAAATCCATAAACGTTTTTAAATGAAAATGTATCTGAAGCCATCTGGACAGTTTTCTAAACAGGAGGCATGGTAGACTCAATAAATTGAATTCACAATAACAATGGATTTTTTTATGATTGAAATGAGATCAAAAGTTTTGGGTTCTGATGGATTCTAAAATTTTGTTCTTAGAAAAGACAGTATCAACGTTATTACCTGACTCAAGCCAGGTTGAAATAGAACCGTAATTATAAACAAATCTATTTGTTAGGCCGATAAGCTTTTAGGGCTTTGTAGGTAGTCCTCCCGTACGTTCAAAAAAATTAGAACGTCTGTGGATTTTGTCTCTCTTAACATTAGATTGGAAAGCTGAACAGGATTGTACTGATTGTACTGATTGTACTGAATGTGCTGATTGTACTGATTGTGCTGATTGTACTGTTTGTACTGATTGTATTGATTGTGCTGATTGTGCTGAATGTGCTGATTGTACTGTTTGTACTGATTGTATTGATTGTGCTGATTGTGCTGATTGTATTGATTGTGCTGATTGTACTGATTGTACTGATTGTGCTGATTGTACTGTTTGTACTGATTGTATTGATTGTGCTGATTGTGCTGATTGTGCTGAATGTGCTGATTGTACTGTTTGTACTGATTATGCTGATTGTACTGATTGATCTGATTGTATTGATTGTGCTGATTGTGCTGATTGTGCTGAATGTACTGATTGTACTAATTGTGCTGATTGTGCTGATTGATCTGATGTAGCCTCATCCTCAGATGGTGAACTGTTACTGGCCTGTTATATCAATGTTTCTGTTTAGATTTGAGGAAAGTACGTGTTACACATGCAGATTGTACAAACTATAGAATAGAAGATTGTCAAGCAGATTGACAGACCGGCGTCCTTTATGGACACCATTAGCTCTAAGGCGACCAGTATCAGTCAACATCATCCTGAGAAGTGCACAACTGCATGCCATTCATTATAAAACATTTGCACACCCTTTTTAGTATATGTTAATAATATGATTTCTGTGAGCTCCAAAGACAGCACGGGAATGGAAGAAGAAGAAGAAGAAGAAGAAAGGTCTGGAGAACATAAATAGACAGAAAAAGATGAAAAATATAACAAAAGAACATAGACATTGATCGTAACAACGTGGTAATGTAATTAAACAAGACAAAAAGAAAAAAAAATGAAGAAGATTGAGAAAGAAAAGAAAGAGATGTCAAATAATGACTGAAACATCAACATCAGAAGAAAAGGAAAGAAGCTAAGTAGGGAAGAGGGAAGAAGATTATTAAGATGAGAAACGGGGGATCCACGAGAAATAGAGAGAGAGAGAGAGATAGAGAAAGAGAGAGAGAGAGAGAGAGAGAAAGAGAGAGAGTTTGAAAATTCTTCTCAATGACTCAGGCACAATTTACGATGTCAGGTACACAGCCTGGCTACGTGTTGTCGTGGAATCACGACATGGTAGTTTTTATAATAGTGGAGGTCAATGATGCAGATAGCGTGATTTCTGTTCTGTATCCCTCCATTCACTCTGCGCCGCGTGCGTCACGCGTTGCATACCCAGACATCCACACAAATACACACGCCCACACACATACACAAACACACACACACACACACAGACATGCACTTTACCCAGGGCAGGGTCACACGCTTAAAGAAAAACAAATGAGACACGGCACGATGAAATCAGGCGAACGTCAAACTGAGGCGGTCGACAGAAGCCACGTGTTGATCAACTGAATGAATTTTTAAAGTATTTCTTTTCCCCACAGAACCATTTTTTTTATCTGTCTAAGAATGCTTTTCAGAGTTAAATATGCTGAAATAGATTGAGTAAAAGCCTAAAAATGTGATTTAGTGACATGGCCTAATAAGGAAAAATAAGGGTTTAAAAAAAGTGATCGACCATTTTCTCGCTTAAATCAGCTGCAGCAACAGGTCACCCCCATCGTCTTTAATTGCTCATATCTTGAATCCTACTTAAGGTAGAACAAAACATTTGTTAACACACAGAAAGAAAAATAATCTTGACAGTGATACCAATAACTCCATATGCTCAAAATTTGACGAGAGCCTGATTTCATCGCGTCGCATCTCAAATAGGTTATGCAAGCGAACTCCACGCCCAAAACTACTCTGCTTGCTTTCATTGTGGATTTTCATTTATCTAAAAGTCTTTATACTCTGACAAGTTTGTGAATTCAAGAACCGACCAATTATTTTCATTAATGTGAGATTAGACAGCAAAGAGCTGGTCAAAGAAAGCGAAAAAATCTCTTTAAAAAGAACTCTTAAAGTCATTTACGCACTGACAGCTTTGACGGCTTCACATTGACGTCATTTTGCTAAAAATAAATACATGACTCAGCTGCTCTGAACAGACACACTAGATCGTGTTTCGTATATTGACAAAGCTGTCATAGACAGTAGATTCACGTATTATATTTACTGAGTCAGGCAAACTTTCATAACATGTTGTTCAGTTTATAACGATGGCCAGTCTTCTGTCAAGTCTTCAAGAAGTAAATGCCGTCATGAAATAGGTCATGAATTGTAGAGAGACAGCCAGTGTGTGCAGTGGTTATTCACGAACCTGTTTTGTTCCCCATGACTCTCTCCTCAAGCAAACATCTGTATGGCTTTGTGGAATTTAATTGTGATGGTAAAAAATGAGGAAGCTACTGAGTGGACCTTAGGGAATTTCTGAGTTTTTTTCTTGGGATGTCTGTCACTAAGATAGTGCGGTAAAAAATGGAGAAGGAGGAGAAAAAGAAAAATTAAAAACAAAAGGTAAAAAAAAACAAATGGTATTTGGGGGTGGGGGGGGGGGGTCCTTATCGGTCCTTTCTGCTTCGGGTTTTTCTTTCCCTCTTTTTACATTCATTCTTTGAAAACTGTGGTCTTACTCTATCACTCATTCATTTCTTTTTTTACTCTTATAGTCGTCTGGATTGTCTGTCTGTTTGTTTGTTTTGTGTTACATGAATTCATTTTTTCGATTAATTGATTCATCTTATTCATTGATTCATATATTCATTCATTCATTCATCTCTTCGTTCATTCATTTTCTCTGCCTCTTTTTCTTCTTCTTTAATTAAATAGAAATTTCATAAAGTTCAATCGTGACAGTATGCGATCCATTCTCTTACATTTTTAACAAAGGAGTGAGACAGCTGTGACGTTGATCTTTCATCTAATATAAACTTCTTTTCATATCCATGAACTTGAGAAATGCGTTCAGACACAATAATCAGTGGGGAACAGTTTTAATGCGTAGTATAAAGAGTCTTATATATCAGTGTATAAGTTATTCAGCATCGCCTAAAACATAGAAAAGGAAACATGCCATCAGTTTTTGAATTTGAATTTCAGTCACTATTTTTGCATTTAATCCTTCAAATACAGTACTGTCTCTACGTGTCGCCATATTTTTTTTTTCTCTCATTTTGTTGAAGTCATGTTTGACCTGGGCTGCTATATAGGTTATAAACTGTCATGACTCAGGAGAAAGGTAAGAACTTAAGGCAGTTTTCAGGTTTTCCATGTCCATATTTGCACGTCAGTGACACGGCGCTCTACAAAACAATAGTATAGCTTGTATCACTTCTATATCTCATTATCCGTCTCAAAACTATTTCCTTTGCATTTATTTCAACAATCTCTCTCATCTAAACTGGATCTAGTCTCTAGGCGTTCTTAATCTGGTCTAAAGTGGCTTCTGGGTCCATATCTCCAATAGAACAAGAATAACCACTGTACAGGTAAAGATTACTCAGATAGTGGCCTATTTGGGGTAACTCCCGGAACGTTAGAGAATTGATTGGGCATAATTAAGAAGAAAACTCATCTACTATTAATAGCAAGCATGTGCATCAGCAACATCAGATACTGTGAGAATAATAACACATTTCATGTTTTTGAAATAGAAATGGAATTGCGGAAGAGACATTTCGTTTAAAAGTAAATCCATACAGGATAGAATGCTATATACATGGAGTTGGAATCTGTGCTTCTTGCACCTTCTCTTCAGGCATCTGCCTTCTACTATAAGACTAAACTTACAGTCCATAACTTTGACCTGGCTTCGTAGGACGTCGTATGCTATCTTTGGCACTAAGGAGAGGAAGGACTAACTTCTAGTGAGTTTGAATCTTGTGTAGTGGACTATCTAGAAACGAAAGGAGAAGCTGGCAGGATCGTCATTTACAGTGATGGATGTGTGTATCCGAATAAAAATGTTGTGCTCGCTAATGCCATTAGTGACATCTGTGCTCATACGAGCAAGACTGTGTAGCACAAATATCTTGGTAAAGGACACACTCAAATGGAAGTAGATTCCTGCAACAGCCTCATCGAAAAAGCAGCTAAAGGTGTCCCTTTCAACGTGCCTGCTGACTACATCACAATCTTCGGCAGAGCCAGACGTCATCCTAAACCCTTTGAGGTAAAATATCTAAACCATACCTTCTTCAAAGACTTTTCCAAACTTGGACCCTATAAAAGTATTAGACTAAGACGTGGAAAAGGAGATCCACAAGTTAATGACATTCATTGCTTGAAATAGACCCCTGACAGGATTATCGCCTTTAAAGTCTCCTTTGATGATGAGTGGGCGGACGTTCCACGAGGAAGAGGACACGCTGACATGGCTGTTGACAGATCTGGTCCTCTTTAAACTGAGAGCCTTAAGATCACTGATGTCAAATTCAGGCACCTTCAAGAACTCAAAGCCTTAATCCCAAAAGACCACATGCTTTCTATGATCATCTTCAACACTAAATGAATGAAGTTTCTGTGATGGAGACGGAGTTTGCGTGCGCTTATGTGTATGTGCATATGTGTATGCGCATATGTGTGTGGGTGTGTTTGTAAGTGTTTTGTGCATGTATGGTTGTATGTGATTTAGTGCGTGTGTATGTTTGCGTGTCTGTTAGTGTGAGTGTGTGTATGTGTTTCCTTCTATGACTGTCTGTATTTGGGCGTGTGTGCATATCTTTGTTGATATATTTGTTTGCGTGTGTGTGTGTTGATGTGTTTGAATGTATGCGTGTGTTCGTGCATCTGAAAGGTGAAAATAGAGATAATTAGGTACATAGACAGATAGAAAGATAGAGAGAAAAAGTTTCATTGATTATTTAATTGCTTTAGAAAATATTCTCTCCGAGTTGTAATATGTTTGTAGTCTTAGTTCATTTTGAACTCAAAATAAAAGGAGTGTAAGCCTTTATATTAACCCTGCATTCTTCTCTTTTGTCCATTATTTTGTGTTGAATGGTGTGTGGATCAAATGACGAAAGAGAGCATAAGACTTAGTGAGACAGCTGGCCGATGGCCTCTGCAGAAAGTTGTCGGGCATAAACCTCCAATGAGACCAGTAAGGCACTTTGGTGTTTTGTGCACGGCGGGACATTTAGCACTGAAAATCGAATGTACAGTAACAACAAAATGATGGTGGTTAGTTTTAAAACTCATCTGTAAATGTGATCAATAATCAGTGTGTACGTTACTGAGAAAAACTGATGATTTTTACATACAACACCAGAGAAGGAAGACATATTTTTCTTTCTCTTCAAAAATTAAAATTTGGTCTGTGGCACATACAAGGTCCGTGCACGACAGCAACGCAATCCCTTCTTCATATTCATTAAATTCTTTCAGTTCATTCCCACCAGCACGTCCCGTCGCCAGAGCATATATTTTAACTGTGTTCTTTTATAACGATGTTCGCGAACACTGACCTAAAACGTCTTTGCTGTCTTTCTGTCTATTTTTCTGTCTGTTTTACTATCTATCTGTTTCCGTGAATCTGAGCTGATCTCTTTCGTTCAAAGAGAATGACAGGGACAGAACAAGAAAACAAGCCATTATAAAATGACGTCACAGCGCTATACAGGGTCGGAGATCGTTCATTTTTTACATAATATCCAAAGATCTCTGGTTGGGAAGGATTTTAACATTTCAGTACGCTTTGTGCGTACCTTTTTGTTCTCTTCTCGCTGACTGGTTCTGTCTGTCTGTCTGTCTGTCTGTCTGTATGTATGTAGGTATGAATGTATGTATGTATGTATGTATGTATGTATGTATGTATGTATGTATGTATGTATGTATGTATGTATGTATG
>JBCAUA010066676.1:0-11139 GCA_038406235.1 Peronia verruculata
CATGTCCTGTCGGCCATTAACTCCCTTTTTTCCTCTGTGTCCAGTGGTAACATTTCAGTGGGGAGTCAAAGTGTTAAGAGTTAAAATATCAGACTCCTTCTGCATCTAAATCTGTGCTGGATATTGTTAAATTTAGAAGAAAGCTAATAAAAATTAATGACAGTAAATGGGTTATCTCTTCATGTAGGGCCTACATCTAGATCTATTTTTAAATTCAAGACAGCTCAGATTTCAGAGTGAATCAGAGCCAAAGGCCTACCTATTCCTGATGATCCCAAGAAGAGAAACACAAGGGGATGATCTTCATCGTACCAGCCATTCTGTTTCCGCCGCACAGCTGTAACACAAAAAAAGCCATAAATTTTACAGGGAAAAAGGTATCCAAGTCCCATTCAGGACTGCATAAAGATTCATCATGTACTGGTATGATAATTTTCCGTTACCAGGCTGAATATAGTATAATAGTGCTCTCATATTGAACTTAAACTGTTTTTTTTTTTTTCACAAAGTTCCAAATGATGGAACAAAGCAGGTTCTTTTTTTTATTCCTCACACTAGAGAAATAAACTGCATTTTTAAAATTTTTTTTCACAGTGAGGTAGGTCTGCTGGAACAGATATTTTGAGGGACTGCAGGGAAAATTTCAACGTTTATATGTCTCAAATGAAAATACCGTACATATAGCTCCAAAAGATAAGAGCCCAGCTTGTGATGAAAGTGCTCTTTAAATTGTTTCAATATCCTGGTTAGTTCCTAGGATATTATTTTTTTTTTTTCAAATTATTTTTGTTTTTGCTCTGAAACCAGCCATAAATACCACTGCATTTTGTGACAGTCTTTGAGCAAAAACTTACGTGTACATGTATTTTGAATTGTAAATTTGCTGACGATCAACATATCTGCACAAATTTCATAGCATTTGCATACTGATGTACAAAATCATAATCAAATTCTAACTGTGATAGTTATCTGAAACTCCCAGCCCCAGAAAACTATGTTTTTCTCATCTCAAAGGGTAAAATTAGGGGTACTTTTGCCCAGCCAAGCACTCTAAGATTAAGAATACAATTCTGTTTCACATTTGCTCTTCTCATCATATGAAATATGTGTGTGGGCCCACGTGAAAACCCGGTTAAAGTCACAGGCTTTCAATTCAAATGGAGCTAGAGGCTCTCAAAGTCAATTTTGGACCTACATACCGATTTTGGGTCTTCACCATAATTGATTTCCTTAAGATGTTTAGCATGTAGGCCTACTGACGCTGTAATAAGTTCAAACACGAGCCACTAAACATATTTTTGTTAAGTTTTTGTAACACTACCCGACTTTCGATATATTTCCCCAATTCATGCTTATTTTTAGTCGCATAAGCCTGTCAACAAAAACCTTGTCGTCATAATGGCATTGTTATAACCAGTAATCCTGCCTGCCACTGTGACCAAGGCCTGTGTCTGTAGGCCAACAATACATGACGCATTCCGGACATTTAGTGTGTGTTATATACCCTGCCTATCCACCCACAAGCTACATGCTCATTCACATACGTCGTTCATTTGTGACCCAATCATCGCTTGGCAGCTATCTTATTGCTCCCATCTGAACTTATATTATTATCTTTGAGTAGTCGCAATGTCCCACCCTACCCCTCGTTTTATGTTTTCACCGACAGGTAACAGTGCACGTGCTGCTGGCCTCGGTGTGAAATAACTTATTATGACTCGAGATGTAAATCTAGATCCATTCCAGGGATCATTCACACTCATAAGTCTGGTCTGATGCTGATGTTAATTCAGTTTCGAATTTTAGTCATCAGTGCCACAGACAGAGAATAGCGGGATACCAGAGGGCATCATCATGTAAGCCCACGGGTCTTGTCTGTGCTTAATTTACATAAGATGGGATTAAAACACAAGTTTTTCTTTCCTCAACTTTAAAATATGAGACGACTCCCGGTTTTGGGCAGACGACTGAAAGCGTGGAATTGTATTAACTGAAATAATTCAGAGCTCATAGCCTACTCATATAGATCTAGTATGTGAATGCTCCAAGCACAAACAAGAAAAGCAGGGTAAAAGCAAGACAGGTAGATTTAATATTTGAAAAATTATGGAGTCAAATTTCCCTCAATTTCAAATGAAGATATCTACTGATCTATGCAACTGAGTGACAAACAGAACGCACTATAGACTGAGTATAGTGTTGATAGTCCTCTCAATAGCAGAAACAAATGCCGGAAGTGGAAAAAATTCAGTCACAATGAAGCAAATTTTGTGATTGTTGATAACCACCGATTTCAGCCGCCTCATGCTTGGTCACAAAAATGGCATCTGGCAGCCTACTGCTGCACTACATGTGCATCCTCACTGCAGGGCCTAGTCCTTCAGATCCTAGCCTGCCATATTTATGATATCTCTCATGATAAAAAAATAACAAGACTGTTTCATGTGACACAGGTTCTCATGATATTATTATTATTTAGCAATAATGTTCCATACACGTAGATTCTCCTACTGATGCCAATAAGTTATTTTCTGTGCAGTCACATTTGAACTGATTTCTTTCTTATTACCTTACAGTTGTCTTCGAATCAAGTTCATATATAACAGTATAAAAACACTTGAAAAATCTAAATTTTTGCTCTGTTGATTATGATAGAAACTTGAAAGCCGCAACTAAATTTCTTAATAGTTCAAGTTTTATAAAAAAAGTATCATTCACTGTTGTGCTCTGTCGCCAACCTCCATTTCCATCCTTTTGCCGATATGGTATCAGCAGTAATCATGCATTTTAAACCTTTTTCTTCCCATGTGATCTCACTGGTTGGGAATACATTTTAACGATCAATGACATGACATGAGCAGGGTCCTTACCAGCAGCTACAATGTTTATTGCAGCTTCCTGACCAATGATGCTCTCTTTCAGCCTCAGCTCCAAGGGGAACTTTCGTCTTTCCTCTGCTTCTTGTGCTTCTCTCTGCTCCACAAACTGGAAGAAAAGAAGGAACACAGCTGATCCTTTAGTAAATGAAATCTGACAAATGTGGCAGATATATCCCTCTGAAAAAAAAAAAAAAAAAGCCACTATAACAAGGATTTCAAATATCAGATTAATTATGAACTTCAAACGTAGATCTAATATGTACATATGAACGCGGTAAATACAAATCTCATCTGAGCAAATTGTCAACACTATTATATCACATCATTATCATAAATACACACTACATTATTATTCATCCCATTATCTACAGTTCTTATTTTATTAATAAATCTTGTGACAAAGTTCTTTCTTTTCACATGACATGGATTAACAGCTGCCAATCTTTGCTGTACTTAACAGCCCAACTTTTATGTATCACCGCGGTGGAAAGGTGCCAAGCTGTAGAGCAGATGAATGTATGGAAAGGAAATCCATTTCTCGTCTAGAAAAGAACATTTATAAATATATATATATTTGTTCCTTTGCGACAGGATTTGCATAGAGAAATCATCTCTACAAAGACATTTTCTACCAATCACTGTGAATCAGCTAAGTCATGAAAGTCACCTCCCTCCCGAACATACATCGGAACTTTGACTAACCAGGGGAAAGATGGAATCTAAATGATTAAAGATCATAGTGAATACAGTGCTTATGTTCAGATTATATTGTCCCATTTATTTCTGTTTAGATAACAAATCTAAATCTAAATCTATGGTTCACAATACTAATTCAGACAACAGATCTGTTCTTCATTCCTGAGGGATGATTTCACTTGGTAAATCTTATCTGTGAAAATTACCTCTCTATAGAACTAAACACTGAGTTCCAGATAGATGTATTTGCAATAATAAAACAAAAATAAATCTTTTACTAGTTTGTGAATTTGTACATATTAAAATGGGTGACGATCATAACTTGCAAGCTGATGGACCTTGACATGACTGGATCTAGATCTGGGTCTAGTATGTAATGTTTACAACTACAGAGATCTAGATCTACAAACCTAAATTACTTTCCCATTTAGATTATTCAAATGAACATGTTGGAGTTTCTTTGGAAATGATGTGCTTATTGATATGCTAGATCTACATCTAAATTTTCAGACAATTTTCCTCATATTCTGCTATCAGTGCAAGTGAAAATAATTATGTGCATAGTCTAGCATCCTCGATCAGCGAGCGCACCCCAATGTTGGTATTTTGGATGACTTAACTGAATGTTACTCAAATAAAAACAAGTGCGAAAGGGTTATCTGTCTAACTATCTAAAATTGAATGTTATAATTGAATTTAGCATGTCAAAATACACAGAAGAGTGAAGTGTTAGCTTTCTATCTTCAAAGCTAGCTTATCTATTTTAAAAAATCTGGTGATGACTGAAATTTGATGTTTTGAAAAATTTGATGTCCTATACTTTAATAACTGAAAGTCAGATACTCTTGAAAAGATACTTCCCCAGGTTACAAAGATAATGTCAAAGAAGTTAAAAAGAGATTGGAAAATACATTTTTATTTTATCCCAACATGCCTTCTGGTTCATTTGGTGGGGGAACTTTTATCTGATTTTTATTATTTTTTTTCTTTCAAAATGTAGAACCTTCTTGTGCCTCTACTTTTTATTAGTTTTTAATGAGGATTTTTTATGTGTTTATTGGAAACATGATCAAGAATTGCATAAGATTTTATATGCTGTTCTTATGAAAAAGCATTTATTAAAGCCAAAAATATGCACATTCTCAAGTTTTGAGCGGTATGAAATTTTTCTATGTCAATAAACATTTTGAAAATTCGTAACATTTTTATTTGTTGATCAATTTTGATGAAAATGAGCACAAATTCATGATTTACAGGGTACTGTCTGATATAACATTTAGAAACAACTTCTAAAGCATTTGAAAAAATGACTTGTGGTACCTACTCCTTGGAAATTTAACACCAGCACTGCTAATATTCAATATGCACTGCACTTCTTGTAGCTTTGGGTTGAGATTTTTTTTTTCACATGCTATTTCCAACATGATACACAACAGTCCTTGGATTAGAAACTACCTGCAATTTACTCTGTACAAATAAGGCATGAAAGCTATAAGGGTACACATTTTTCTAGATATCAGCATTCTACAGAGGCCCCTTAACTATTCTAAGCCATAGTATCTGACATGATGGCTTTAAAAAAGTTTTCACAAGTTCACAGAACAAAATCACAATGAATTATAAAATGCAAGACAAAGAAGTTCAAGATCACAAGCGAAGATCCGCAGTTAAAATTAAATTCAGAAAGCAAGAACCCAAAACAGCTACTCACAAAGAACTAATGAGTGGAGAGCAAGGGTAAACAAAACGCGGTCAATTTCTTTGTAAAATATGTGGTAGGCTATCTGTATTCTCAGTTATTTATTTATTCCCCTCATCTTATCCCCATCTGTTTCACACATTGCACATGTCAGTTTGTCCATGATCCCGATGTCAGATTCACCAATCACATTTTGGTATACCATATATTTTTTAATTTCAAAAATTGTTTGCATCTTGGTAACTACATCTAGTATTTTGTGTTCAACAGATTATACAAATATAATGGCTGTATTGCATTCTTATATGACAATGATCAAAATAGGAGAACACAGGAAAAGTTTCAGAAAACAGCACATAATTTTTAGGGTGTTGCTTTAAGAACGAAAATAAGAGAAAGCTTTTTTAGACTTAATTTAACAAAAAATACTTATTTTTTAACACAATAAATATTTTTGAATACATGCCCAAATCTGTAGCAACATCTAGATTCACCTTTTTAGTGTAAGTCTCAATCCGCTGCTTTGCATCTCCATCTCGAGCATAATCAATTGGTTTATGACCAAGAGCATTTTCAAATGTGGGATCAGCATCTACAATACAAGAAAAAGGAAAGTGCATCTCAATAAATTACACATGATTTTCACTAATTTTTATTTACCTTTGTGTAATTGTTATTGTTTTGTTTTTTTGAAGTCGACAAAATTATATGTTGCACAAACAGCAAACCTAGAGAAACATTGTTTACTGTGCAAATGATCTTTAAATTCACTTTCTAGTCTTACCATTCAGAAGGTCTAGGAGTAAAAAGGAACAACATGAGCCTTGTTTCTTATGGCCAGCCATCCCCAACCTATCATAACAGCTGAATCTAGAGGATGGGAATTAGCATTATATCTGGATATTCTAAATTGATATCTCTGGAGTTATAATGGAAACACTGACAAAAATACTATAGTTATAGGTCTGTAAGATATAAAAAGATTCATGAGTTATTAAGCAGCCAACTAAATTTACCTGCTTCCAAGAGTAGCTTGATACTTTCAGCACAATTCACTAACACAGCATAATGGAGAGGTGTACATTTCTGGAAGTTGGCTCTGTTGCTGAGACGATCAGAAAACTCGTCCTCCCTTGTGAGTAGAACTAAGAGAGGATAAAACTATCATGAAGGACAGCAACTTACTCATGATCGCATTGTAAGACATGTCGTATCCTGTGAAATGGATTAATTTGTGGAAATTTTCTGAAGACAGAGATAAACTGAAAAATGAACAAATGAATGACAGAATAAATAAAAATGGGTGAAAGAATTGACTTGTCGATGAATGAGTGAGTGGGCATGTGAGTGAATGAACAAGTGAGTGAGTGAGCGAGTTAGCTATTGAGTAGGTTAATCATGTATATATGAATTCCATGAACTGTACACAAAATTTACAATCTTGTTGCACATGAGCACTTTGCAAATCTGTCATCAAACCAACTCTCAAATTTGTTGTTAAAGCAATTTTTTTATTGCATAAAGTAATACATGTAGTATGTTCATTAGACTCATTTGTCAAAACAATGTCATGTGTGGACTTCACTCTGGCCCTCCAGAAATTGCATCGTTTGATGCTGCATTGCAGCTGCAATTTCTACCCCTAGCCACTTTGCGACCGCGATTTTGTACCTCGCCTCAATTTTGTCGCAATTTTTGCCTCTTTCCCATATAAATGAGGAGAAAAAACAGCGAATATGTCCAATGACGAGCACACAATCAGTCCTCTAGTAATTATGAGTGGTGTCCCTTCTCAAATCATCGATTTTTTTTTTTTTATGTTCATATCATACTGGAGAGAGCAGATCAATTTAGACTGTGGTGGATTTACTGTTCTGTAAGACTAAGTCCCTGAAAGATCTTCGACGGTGAACTGGCTCTTCAACAAAAAAAGTCACCAGTCTTACAGTGCAGTCAAACAGACATTAGTTCCCAACTCAAAATTGCGCCCAATTGTTACGCAAGATCTACTGGATAGATGTAAACTCTAGATCCAGATTTAGATCTAGTCTAGATCTAGATCTAGATCTAGACTCTAGATCTAAAACGTAATCAAAACATTTCACAGAAAATGGAGGGACAGACAAGTGGCTGAGAGGCTGTCAAAATCTCTGTTTTGTAAGAATTTTAGCCAGCAAACATACCAGTCAGCTAAAATTAGGTCTGTTTTTAATTTTGTAGGCATGGTCCATTTTTTAGGACTAGTGTTAGTATGCTAGTTTGGAAGATGGAAGCTTCTCTCTAACGCACAGAAGGAGGTGTCTGATAAATTCTGCAGGTGCTAAATTTGACAGCAGCTTTTCCATCTTCTACTTCAATCAAATTTTGCCAAGACAAAGTGCTGAATTTTTGTTCTCTTTTATACATATAGTCTTAGAAAAATTGCCAAGAGATTTATAGCAAATTTGTGGCAAGTGAACTACTTGTGGAAATTTGTTTCTGGTACTGTTTTTTTTTTTTTTGTCAATACCCTAAATGATCTATGACTGGAAATACATGTAAAAGTTTTATTATTAATTGTGAAACAGCTCTCTAATGGATATCAGTACGACGATGCTTATGAACAGAAATAGAAAGGAATGAAACATTCAATCTCAGATGTTTTATCAATCTTTCAGGGATACTCTTCGAATTGAAATTGCTGTACATCAGACTGTAATCAAACTTTACAATAAAAATGACTTAACAGCTAATTCTGCAAGAAGTGTGGTCAGCAAGAGATTATTTTCTCTTATTTAACTTGCAATTTTTTTTTTTTTTAAATTTTGGGGGATATTTGCATGCAATTTTGGGTGTTTCAAATGCAATTTTTCTCATTTTGAAATGCAATTTTCCATGGGGCCAGTTCACTGAATATAAACTAACCATCACTTAAAGAGCAATCACTTCATATTTTATGATGCATTATTTATAAAACAAGAAATGAAACAGGTCTCACCTAATGACAAAAAAAAAAAAAAATACAAAAAAGATGGCAAACAGGAAGAAGCCGTCATTTTTCTCCCTCAGTTTCCACTTTAGATAAAAAAAAAAAAAAAGGTAACAGCCATAAATTCAATGTCAGTTATCAAAGGTATGCTTCCAACTTCTTTTTGCAATTTTGAAAAAAAAAACAAAAACAAAAAAACAGAGGTATGAATTTTACAAAGACAGATCATGGCAGCTGCTATAAATCTAACTGCTGAGCCAGAAAACAATACCTTTGAAAGCGTTTGCCCTCTTATCTTCAAAATGCTGAAATTTATGCCTGCTGAGATGATCCTGGGCAATAACTCACTACAAAACAAAACTAGGAGTCCTCCAAAGATAAGAATTCTAGCCCTTTGCTTGAACCATGCTTTAATAGTAAAGCAAATACATGTATTAAGCACTGAGACAAACTTTATAACAGTTACAGATTGTGGGAGTCTATTTTGAAAATCCGCATTTCTCAAAATACATGTACTTCAGAATTTGAAGAAATTTCCAAACATTTTATTTCCCCTCAGGCACTTGACTTATTATACCAGCATTTCCAGTACAAGTGGTAATTATCATTCTGGCCCCACAGAAAACTTGCATTTCAAAATTACAAAAACTGCATCTGAAACTGAAACTGAAAAAAAAAAAAAAAATGGCATGCAAGATTTCCAATACTGCAAAACAAAACAAAAAATACAAATGGAAAACAAAAAAAATCTGTTGCAGACCATATTTCTCATAAAACAAGCTGATATGCCATTTTCATTGTAAAGTACAATTATAATTTGATATATTGCAACTTCAATTACATGAGTATCCCTGAAAGATTCGTGGAACAATCAAATCTTATTTGTTTCACTCCTTTTTTTTCTGCTCATAAGCGTCATTCTTACATTCCCACAGTCAAATGAACTTGAGACCTTACCAACCCTCTTCTCTTTTAAACTGGAATAACGAGGACATGAAAAATCGCAAATTAGCAATGGCATTATTTCAAAGGGCAATCAGGTATGTTTATTCTGGTATTTCACTGTCCTAAGGTTATTACCTCACAAATTTGGTCTTTGACGCTGTGATGCAAGAGTGTCGCAAATGTTTCCAAGTCAGATTAAATCTTTGAAAATTTATAACTTTGTTGTTCGTTGACTTGCTGGATTTTGATAATGTTTTTTTTTTTTTATTAGTCTTTGTGAGCAGCAAAGTAATATTTTAGATATTAAACATATGTATTTTAACCCAATATACCTATAAACGCTGCTGGCAGACATTTGTTTATTTCCACAAATTCACCAATTTTCAGGGGCTTGCAGTAGAAACGGGATTGTGTTGGAAATAACACCACTAGCAAGGTTTTTACCAAATCACATGATAGGCTGTCCAAAATGGCACTGTCCAGTGCAAATTTTATGTAGCCTGAACCATTATTTCACAGTGCATTTCTAGACTTGGATGAGGTATTGGGATTGTTTCAAGAAGCTACTAGAACTACATATGATGGTGATTTGTATGGAATTGAATTGTCAAGTTTTCCCAGTGATAATGTCATTGCTGTTATTAAAATTGTTAGGGGATAAAATGACTGAGTTATCTCTCATATCATGGGCAAGGAAATCAGGCTGGGTAAATTTTTTAAACTGAACGATAATGGGTTAACTTTGAATTTTTCACTTGTGGTAGCTACATACACACAACATTTCACTGGTCTCGCATCCAGCTCTCCCCAATTGCTGTCCCCAACATAGTGCCGAAAGTAACCTAGCCTATGCACATTCATCTGCTCCCTTCCTCCCATTGTACTAATCCATTAATGAGATTTCTTGTGTACAATATCAATGGGGCTAAGATGAGAGGCTTTTACTGTTACAGTGATTAGTGGAATAGCAAGTTAAAATGATTGCAACAGAAATAGGGATGCAAATAAATCTTGCTTGATTCAAAGCACACAACATTTGAAACACAATGCGATATCAACCCCCCAAAATGTCTCACAAATGCAACTGCACTTGTCAGTATTCAGAACTGTTGATTGAGTTATTGGACCATGTTTATCTTATCTAACATTAGGAGCTAAATGTGTGAGTTCCTTCTTTATTCATGTGCCACATCAGCCTCTTTTGTTTAGGCCCTATAATATGAATGAGCCATTCCTCTCTTTTCCTCAAAGTCCCTTGGCTGATCATCCCAACCTCCCAACCCCTCTACACTACTCTTAATGAGCAAAAAAGATGAAACAGTAGTGGTCAAGCGATCATGTTGGTAAGTGTACTCAATCAACTTAAGTGCTTCATGCAGTTTTGGAGTATCACTAGGCATATAAGTGTGCTATTATTATGAGCGCCTAGCAGTGCAAGTATCCCATTGTAAGCAAATCAGCTGTCAAGACTACTGCTATACAGGACTATATTTTATTAATGCCAAAGTAGGAGAAGACATGGAGATTCATGATGCTCCAATTATAAGCAATTTCCTGCTACAAGAGGTGCTGTTATAAATGGCTCCCACTGTATTACATTCTCACAGTAACAATCTGTGTCTATAATACATTCCCATACTGTTCTATGCATGTGTGGGGTAAACTCACCATGTAAACTATTCAACTGCTTCTCCCTGGACTTCATGGCAACTGATGAAAATTCATCCAGGCTGTTTGGATCTGCTCCATGTTTCAAGAGAATTTCAACAATGCTGAAAGGACAACCCAAACTACATGAGTTATGAGTTATTTCACAATGTTCATTTCATCACCACTATAACGCTCCCCCTCCTAACCCCCGCCCCCCTCCCCCACATAGTGGTAGGAAAACTCCTCAGGTGGAGCGAGACAGGTGACGGTCTTCAGAGGAAGAGTGAGTTCTTTCATCAGAT
>JBCAUA010066687.1:0-11139 GCA_038406235.1 Peronia verruculata
CCTGACGTGGTCAGTTAACAAAGGGCCGAGATAACCACCATATTGGAGGTTGAAAGGCCGAAACAAATCAAATCAAACAGAAAGAAAGATGACTATAATTTCTTTCAAGCTGATATTTTTTAAATATTCGTTATCCAAGCTAACCACTGGAATCCAACATACACGATTATCACAGAGTTATTCAAAAAGGACTGAAACCTTCAATTATTCTAGCTGACGTTGAGGATGATTGCATAAGAAAGAGTAATTGTTTGACGCGATCTAAAACACAAAAAAGGTAGTTTTCTGTTTCCCTCTCTGCTCAAAATTACTAAGACTATAGAATCTGTCGTTTAATTCACAATGTTAATGTAGAGTTTCTACATTAAATTCATAGATTTCATGGTGACTTCAAACTATACCAATTTTTGCCACGTATAATCTGTCATTTCCAAACGTCTAACAAATTTCGTTTTGTGATCACGAATTTTCCTTTTTCCAAGATTGAGGTGCTAATTAAATGTAGTGCACTTTTGGGATTTAATTTGATATGGTTACTGACAGTCTTTATATTCTGTTTTAAATATATTTAATTACTGACACAATTGATAAAATAATGACTTTTCCTGAAGACAGAATTAATTGCACTGCACTTTTAACGGCCATTCGGTTGTGAACAGTTACAAGGCTTTTTGATTGAAAAAAAAAAAAAGAATAATAAATTTTTAAAAACCTCTCACTGCATACTGTGTCATCATACAACTATGCTGGCGAATGCGACTCAGAGCAATCGCAGCGATACTGAGGTGCTCAGTGATAAAGACAAAGAAATGTTGGATAATCTGACAGATTCTGTACTCAGCATTGCTTTCGGTGTCTTTGGCATTGTCACAAATTGTATCAACCTCATCGTGTTCTACAGGTCCTGTCTGTTAATCTGTTCTCATGTAATTAATTATGTAACAAAAAAAAAAAAAAAAGTCACAGAAACATTCTTCTTCCTTTAATGTTGCCGTGATGTGTGAATCTTTAGACATTTCTCTCTAGATGGTGCAAGGCAGGTTAATAGCTCATCACACGACAAGCTATTTTTAGGGGTATTTTCAAAAAGGTAGTGCATAGGTAGGGAAGATATTCATCATCAATGATCAATATCATATATACATATATATTCCCTGCCGATGCACTGTTCATCCGTAGGGAAGATTTCTTTACCTTCTCGGTTGTTGTAGACCTAAAACAACCCCTCTGGCTTAACCTGGTGGGACCCTCGACCAGCGCAAGTCCACCCTAACGCTAACATGTAGGTCCGACGAGCAAGTGACGGTCCACCCTAACGCTAACATGGAGGATCGCGCTTTAGATCTAATTACACATGGTGTGCAAAAATAATGACGTAGTACATCACCTTCCCTACGGATGAACAGTGCATCGGCAGGGAATATCTTCCCTACCGATTCACTTTTATTATTTTCACGTAAGTAAATATATAAATGGACGTATAGTTCTATATATATAATTATATTCTGGAAGTTGAGAGATGTATATAGAACGTAACGTAAACGTGCCAACACCTCAGCTATATTCACAATTGGACATAACTCCAATCTGTTATCTTCTTCTCTTTTCCGTTATTACAGTTATGCTGGGCTAAGTAAGTACATTGAAGTGAGGTATGGGTGCAAAGCTAGGCGTTCTTATAACATTATAGGCCAAACACCCGATGGTCATTGAGGGCTGACTCTTTACATCGACCTGTTTTGAAACGCCATCGCGCCAAAACTTCTTAAATCCACAGAAATCATAACAGTATGAGTAAGACAGTAATAATAAAATAAGAATCCAGTGACGTCAAAACATTTATTAGATGTAAATATCAAGCAAAACATATTGAACATTCATAAAAATGACCAAATGAAGAAAAGGCCGGCAAATTTGTGAGCACTATGCATGCAAGTTCAAAGAAGTCATCCAATGGAGTTTTGCTCACCGAAGTTCCCTTGTCTCAGAATGAAATTGTTCAAACTACTACAGTATAAAAGTGTTGCAGTTAGAAAAATTTAAGTCTCGGAAGACAATTTGTTGCCAGGCTTCAATGAATCGGGTTACCTGGCCTACTTGTACGGATACCTTGATGCGGAGGGAGGGAGGGAGGGACGGGGCGACGGAGGGAGGGCGGGAGGAGGGTGAACGAGCTGCATAGGGATAGCGTTTCTGCCTTTCAAAGAGTGTGTGAAAGTGTTGCAAGTTCGAATCCTATCGATGTTCGAAAGATAAAAAAAAAAGGGGGAGGGGGGGACAGTTGTCTTTCTTTTCAGCGACCACGGTCCTTTATCTTCTTGGGTATGGTCCGAGGTCTAGCCTTCTCCGACAAGGGCAGATAAATTTCTAGGGCCGCATGTGAAAGTTTCGCCCGGTGACAAACCAGATCCTGGCAAAAGTCGGATGAAGAATAGGCGAAGATGCTGCACGTCCAAGCAAAATTTGCAAACTGCAAATTTCTACAAATTAAAAAAAAAAAAATGCTTCTCGCCAACTGAGTACGCAGTTAAAACCGATATAATCGTACTTCAAGAACTTAAGGTTGTACAAGGCACTTAATTAAGGGAGAGACGTACAAATATGCATGTTTGATTTTCTGGTATCGATCCTGCATACTTTTATTGATCTCTCCAACCTGAATTCTTCTCTCTCTCTTCTGTCGACCACAAGCCGTACGCAAGGTACACACAAGAACAGACAGACAGACGTGCAGATAGACAAACAGACGATCGGCCCGATAAGTAAGAGACAGAGAGAGAACTGAGTTAAGAAAAAAGAAAAAAAAAGCACACACAGACACTCACACACGACAAAAAATAATGAGATTTATGTAAGAATGTGTCAGTGTATACTGATATATTTGTTTGTCTTCCCTATCTCTGATCGTTACAGAAGATTATTTCTGCCATCAGCTGTCCGTGTATCAAGCTGAAACAATGATCCTTCACTCTGCCTTGCTCCAAAGTTGTGGGTAATAGTTTTGCACGAAGTAAATGTGGAGGTATCCTACATAATATATATTGTACCTTATCAACTGTCAATGAGATATCGTTTTAAGGGCAAATAATGTTTACCTTATCTCATCTTATCTTATCTATTTTACATTATCTGACCAACTCTTGCCACAGCAAATAACTACCCGTGCTTCTAGAAGTCTCTCACTCTCTCTCTCTCTCTCTCTCTCTGTCTCTCTCCTCTCTTATATCGACCATTGCCGGAGGAGGGAAAAAGAGGGACAGGAGTGCAGGAGAGTGAAGTCTGTATGTGACTGCGTGCAGATGTGTGTGTGTGTTTGTTTGTTTGTTTGTTTGTTTGTTTGTTCTTTCACAATCAACGCTTTGTAAGCCGGCTGCCCTTGGCTGTCCTTTCCGTCCTTAGCACTTTCTCTTTCTCCTTTCTCATGTTTTTTTTTTTTTTCCTGGTCTTTATTCCATTGCAAGTGGCAATCAGATCGCAGACCGGAGACGTGTCGGGGACAGAGAGGGAGGGAGAAAGAGAAAGAGAGAGGGAGGGGAGGTTGTGTCCACGTCTATGATTAGACGCAGATATGTTTGTTTGTTTGCTCTTCCTATATCAATTCGTTTACAACAAAAAATCCTCGCGTGTGAGTTTCTTTTCATTTCCCTCCCTCATTTCATTCTTCTTCCATTTCGCCTAGCAAACAAAACAAGGGGTATCTGCGACTGAAAGATAGGAGGTCCCCATAGAAAGGAAAGTGGGCGGGGCAGGGGGTAGAAGTGAGAAGAATTGGCCGATTGATCGGTGCCCAGAAAATAACTCACATACAGCTCCTGTAGGAAGGGAGGGAGGGGGGTGGAGATGGTTGGTTGGAGAGGCAGGAAGAAAGAAACGTGAGCATCTGATACTGGTCTGGTACTATCGCACGTGCACAAACAAGTCTTCACTTTGGCTCAAATAGCCTGAATGTGGTAGAGAGTCAGCAATCCGCCCACCCCTTTTCTCTCTTCTCTCTTCTCTCCTCTCTCTCTCTCTCTCTCTCTCTCTCTCTCTCTCTCTCTCTCTCTCTCTCTCTCTCTCCACAGTCGTTTCATAGAGACCAAATCAAATCAAAGTCTAGATGTATACTCTGAAGCCTGACTAACTCTGAGAGCAAGAGCAAAGGATAGAAGGAGACAGGGCTTAGATGTTCAAAACTTTGGCCAGCTCATGCAAGTCCCATTGGTTTCATACAGAAAGAGCAGAGAGAAGGAAAGGATTCTGACAATGACTAAATTACCTCCTCTCCCTCCCTCCCTTCGCTCTCTCCCCTACCATATATACTTCCCGCCTCCATAGGTAGTTGTTTTCCTCCCACCTGCAGGTGGTAAAAGCCCGCCGTCGTGGGATGTCTCCCGTGGTATACCATTCTCGACGTTCCAGGGGTGGCATCTCCTCTCTCTCTCTCTCTCTCTCTCTCACTCTCTCTCTCTCTCTCCTTGCTCCTATCTCTTCTGTCCCGCCCTCTTTTCACTCCTCTTGACGTGTAAACGCATCTTACCGTGTCTGACACAAATATAGTAGTGATCGTGCTGGTGTGTCACTGAACCCCAACACAAACACAAAAACTCATACACTCCCCTTCCCCCTCTCTGTGCAAACAAACCATAGACTAGTGAAATCTACTACTAGTTCCAAACCTGGCTGTGTGCTGGTGGGACGTTCCTGGCAGTTTGGGCTCCAAAAACAATCAAACGTATCGTGCCAAACAAGTATCACCCATACAGTATTATACTCGGCATGGCCTTTGATTACCTTCTATCAACGCATTCGACTGATTCAGGCCCAATATAGCCGTAATCGTACTGATGTCCGTAAAAACTCAACACAAGCCAAACATACTCGGTTGGGGGGTCACCGTGGTTATGTGGTCTGGCGTCTGCACCATGGCGAAAACAATTCCACATTCAGTGAGGTTAGGGCCGAGATCGACTCGCGGGTTCTCCCACTGGGAGATAGAAAGCCACGAAATCGGACATCGGCATTTTTTTTTTTTTTTTAAATGACTCAATGGTCACCTGGCCTCCTCTGGATAGGAAGCCCGACGTCTAGTCTTCTGGGTTAAGGGCGAATACATTTCGGAGGTCCCGTGTATACCTACCGCATGGACATAAACAGAGAGGCAGACAGTTACAGATAGGTAGTAAAAGGTTAGTACGAAATACTAAAAACAAAAAAGGGAGGGCTAACTCTTTCATTGAATAAATCAACAATAAAACAATTCCTCTGTAAGCCAAAACAAACACCCACCATTTTGTCTCTTTACACAATCAACAGCTAACATTATTGAGTCTCCTCAATCCCCCGCGTATGTTTGGATTCTGAATGAAATCAAAACCCGGTATCTTGTCTGTGAAATGAATCAACACCCAACATTTTTTTCTCCAAACTCAACAAACAACCAACACATACTCTTTTTATACTGAACCAACAACCAACACTTTGCCTCTATACTGAACCAACAACCAATACTTTGCCTCTATACTGAAACAAGCAACACTTTTTTTTTCCCGAGGTAAATGAACAACCAACACTTTCTCTCTATACTGAACGGACAACCAACACTTGTCATTATACTAACCAACAATTAATTTTTGGTCTCTGTACTGAACCAACAACCCGTACTTTGCATCTTCAATGTCAACAACCAGAATTCCATCTCTTTATTGGATCAACATATAAAATTTAGTCCTGCAATCGAAACAAATAATCAATACTTCGTTTTTCCACACTGAATCAACGACCAACATTTTGGTCCCGTGCTAAATCAACAACAACCAACATAATCTTTCTACAACCAACACTCTGAATCCGGAACAAAAATATCTTTCGATGCATTATGAGAATCGATATCTGGACCCTGTTGTGAATTACCCTCCAACATCCTTGTTACCATACTCCAATCGATACCATACAACAGCCAGCAATTGCCAAAGTAATCGCCGATATCTCGGGCCCACCACTAAATCATGATCTAACATCTTGACACGTGCGCTAACAACCATTGAGGATCAGCAGTAGGCGGTGAGTGGAGTACTTCACTAGTATTTTTCTTCTCTCTCTCTCTTCTTCCTTATATCTCTCTCTCGCACTTTCTATCTCTTTTCTCTCCATCTAACTCCCCCCTCTCACTTATTCTAGCCTTCACCAATGCCTGGTCGCTAACAACCACCGAGGATGTCAGGAGCAGCCTATGAGTGGAGTACTCCACTGATATTTTTCTTCTCTCTCTCTCTCCTTCTTCCTTATCTCTCTTTCCCTCTTTTCTCTCCCTCCCACTATCACTCTTTTTCTCTTATTCCAACGTTCACAATATCTAACCGCTAGCAACCAGTGAGCATATCAGGAGCTTCTTTGTTTGTCTCCCCCTCCTTCCTTATCCCCCTCTCCCCCCTCTCTCTCTATCCCTCTCCCCCCCCTCTCTCTCTCTCTCTCTCTCTCTCTCTCTCTCCCCTCTGTACCCCTTCCCTCCCTCTGTTTTCCCCTCTTATACCGTTCACCAGTACCTAATCGCTGACAACTATTGAGATTCACGAACGGCCGGTGAGTGGACTGCTCCTTTAATCCACTCTTCCAATACACGTTTCTTTCTGTTTTTCTTCCCCTTTTCATTTCTTTCCTTTTTTTTTCTTCCCTTTTCCTCTCCCTCTTTAGCTCTCTCGTTCTCTTTCTCTTTTTGTTCTCTCCTTAATCCATGCCGTCAGCAAACGGACGTAATCTGACTGCCCCCCAAAATACCTCACCTTTACTTTTATCCCCCCCCCCCCCCCCCCCCCCACGTTTTCTTGTCTTTCTCTTTTTTCTCTCTCTCTCTCCCTTCCACCTCTGTCTGTCTGCCTCTCTCTCTCTCTCTCTCTCTCTCTCTGTATCTCTTTCTTTCTTTCTTTCTCTCTCGTTCTGACAGTTCCCAATCACAGGAGTTCATCCCAATACTTGCTGGTTCAACGTTAACAGGCATTTCTGGCTCTAGTTCAGTGTTGATCTCAGAAATGAACTTCACTTATCGTCATGTAACTTAAGACACAAGCGTTTCGTTGGAACTTAATATCACTTGTTTTGAAAGGGGAATGGTCTCCCACTATGCAAATGGGAGGTCGTTTCGCAGATTGTCTGCACCCCCCAAAAGAGGGACTCGTGTAAGGGGAGATCATCTGACCAGGTCTATGGCTTCCGTTTGCCAGGCACAATAGGTGTTAAGCAAGCACTGTAAAGAGCAAAAAAAAAAAAAAATCCTTTAACTTCTTGTCATTCCAAAGACTAATCCCCAAAATGATAAAATTATAAAAATAAGAAGAAAACATTCTCTTTATACCATAATCTTTTGAACATTTTTCATGGTATATGTTTCAAGCAAAGGGCGAAGAAGTGATTTTTTTCCCCCCTCTTTACACTGCTTGTTCAATCCCTGATTTCTCTAATGAAGGAAAGTAACAAGACTGAGCACAACGATCTCCCATTACCTCCCTTTGCCAGAGACAACAGTTTGTCTATGAACAAGCATTGTAAAGAAGCAAAATCCTGCCACTGCCCACACTTGAAAATTTCAAACGTGGAAATCATAGTGATCAGAACAAAGTATTTCATACGCCATCAATTTTCCAGGTGATTCTTCCTATTCATGAGTCTCAGGCAAAAAGCACAAAACTGATTTTCCACGTATTACAAAGTTCATTTAAATGCCCTTTTGTCTGGGAAAAGAAAGCAAATTGGTTTTGATGACCAAAATAGAGATACATTAACTGCTACTAGCGTCTAATGAGCTTTTATTTTAATACTATTATTATTATTTTTAATCAGTTAGATTGCCATTAGCTTGAGTTATCACTAAACAAGCAAAGGAGACAATAATTGGGAACACTGTTCCTTTTTTTCTTTTTTTTTTTTTTAATTCTCTAATTTTATTTATTTATTTATTTATTTATTTATTTATTTATTTATTTATTTATTTATTCATTTCTGAAACATGCTGAGCAAACAAAATGTAAAAATTATAGAAAAATCAAAATTTCTCAAATAAGAAATAAATATTTTCACAGCCTGATTAATTTTTTTTTTTTTTTTGGGCCGATTTTCGGGTAGCGTCATTTAAAAAAAAGAAAAATCTGAATAGACATCCATCTGCTTCCCAATTATTCTTTATATATGTCGTGAGCTCAGTTCTTTGTTGTCCTATCTCCATTTTGGTCGATTTGGAGATATATATGTGTCATGTGAAAATGGGATAGTAAATCTACCATATACTGTTGTCATTTCACCCTACACAGGTTTATTTTGAAAATCATTTTGTCCTTTCCCCATATACGAAAACAGTTGCTAAAATGGAGATAGGGCAACAGAGAACTGAGCTACAATGTACTTCAACTGTCCGTCAAATGAGAAGTAATTGGCTGACTGAATAAAAAAATTCCTATCACAAAGAAAGAGAAAAAAAAAAAAAGACAGAAAGAAGAACGACGGGAAGAACGAAAGACAGAGAGAGGAAGAAATAAATATAAAAAGAAAGAAAGAAAAATGAAAGAAAACAAGAACAAACAAAACGAAAGAAAGAAAGAACAAATAAATGAAAGAAAGAAAGAAAAGAAAGAAAGAAAGAAAGAAAGAAGTTCGCCCCGAATTTGATGTTCACCGTTTTGTCAGTGTATATTAGCACCGTGCCAGCCAGCACTGACTAATGGTCACTCACCATCACTGACCACTGGCTATCGAGTGGTCATTAGCACCGGGAGTGGCCGAGGTACGAGCTGCTGCTCTGTGCAAATGTGACCGCCTGGCAAACGGTAATGATGTTTCCAAGTCTGTGGACATTCTGAGGCCGACGTCCTGACAGCTTTTCCCTTTGATGTCAGAATATTAAGTACATCTCGCTAGTTCGCTGTTTGTTCGTGTTGTGTTTCTACGGCGCATCGCCACGATTACGGCCGCTCTGCGCTTAACACGGCTGGATACTTTTGCAAGTTCAAGTGTAACTTAAAATATATTACTTTTGTGAGTTAAAAATAACCTAAAACGATACTCGAGGATGCACAATTATTATTAATAAAAACAACGCAGACAGGCCAGCAAGTCTTCGACAAGCGCCACCATCCCTTGTACACATTGTGCGAGAACCGTCCGAGGATGGATTGGCCCGACCAGTCATTTACGATCTCAGAGAGCCCAACGCACCGACCCAGGATGCCTAGATTCTGATGGTCCTCGTCGAACAATATGATATAAACAAGTACAGCTGGTTCAGACACATAACAGTGTAACTGCACATTTACCTTTTTGAAACAATAAAACAAAAAAGGAAAGACACCTGAAAATGAAGTGGAAGTAAACATCACTTCACATCTCACTCTTTAAACTTTTTAAAAGGCGAGGAGAAACGAAGACGATCATCTTCTCCATGACTGCTAATGATGTAACATATTGGATATCGTCAAAGTTTGACACAGTCTATAGTGAGCTCCTATTGCTCAATGTTGTTAACGAACGATTTGTGTCTCCAGCAAACAGTGGAAGGACCATTGTAATTTGGGCAATGACGCTGACAATAATTTGTACACAGCAGGACTGATTGCTCGTATCGCAATAAAAGCTGTGTATTGGATAAATTATTGGTAGATATAATAACATCATATGTGCGTTTCAACCCGCAATTTGGTGACTTAACTGTATCGATGTACTGGACGGGCAGTTGTAACTTCAGACCATTGACCACCAACGTGTCCAGCTCCTGACACAGCTATATCACTGCCTCTTGGATAAATTGCCCATATGAATCATAGACATAATTTGACCTCCCCCCCCCCCCCCCCCTTCATCAACCCACCCACGCCAAACCGCTAATACAACCCCGTAAACGCTTCTCCATTCTTCCTATCAGTTGTAAGCATAATTATTATTATCATAATGCATCTTGGGTTTGTTTTTGCCTGTGATTGTTTCTGTTTATGTTGGGGTTGAAGGCACCTCAGCAAGATCATGGCTATGATGTGCCAAACACGGTAAGATACATTTAAACGTCAACACGTCAAAAAAGCTGATCAAGTCTTTGTAATGTACAATATCGTATAGACGATGCATCTACGAGCTGTAAAAGGAATATTAAAACGTGTGGAAAGATTGTATAGTGAAACTATGAACGGAAGAATATAAGCTGACGTAAATATGCAGCTTCCTGTGCGGATCGCCACATGCCTACCAAGTTATATCTTTTGGCGGTATGGACAGCTGAGATAACCACCACTACAGGAGGTTGAAAAGCTTATAAAAACCATAACATGACGTTCTATTATTCTGGCGTACTGATCAACCTGGCGTAGAAAGCTCATGATGGCCTGTGGTCTTGTTCTGCCACAGAGATCCTTCAGAGAGCGACTCAAGAAGTGGGTTTCTCCAGCGTCTCTGGAGTCGGCGCCTGTGAAATGAACTTGCAATCGTGACAATATGAATATCTTAAGTGCGATGCTTCAACATCGTAGCTCTCCGAGATCACCACCCACAGAAGGTAGAAAGGCATAAAAATACTAAAGTCGAATCGTAGATCTGATTACCAGAGGAAGAAATGGATAAGGTCGGTTGCTATCATACAGCACGGAAATCTGAGGTAGCTGTAGTTGGTTGTGGACGCGGGGACGAGTGAAGGAGAGAGATCGGTAATCAAGCTCACCATGGCTGATCAATCAGCTATTGATGGAATTTTATATCACATTGCCTTGCCGATTATGCCTGTTGTACTACCCTGACTGGCTGCTATTGATTGACATGAGTGAGAATGGACTATATTTGCTGAAAGTAGAACTGGAGTAGATACCACAACAGTTGTGAGAGTGGGAAGATATTCTAAAAAGCAAAACAGAGATACAGCAGATAGAGAAAGAGATAGACAGAGACTGACGAAGACAGACTGACGAAGAGATGGACAGAGGAACAGACGGACAGATGGACGGACGGACAGGTAGGCCTTTTGGGCGGAGGGACAAATAGACGGACGGAAAGACAGACAGACAGACAGAAAGAGAGAGAAACAGACAGACCGACAGACATGAGACAGACAGACAGATAGATAGATAGATGGATGGATGGATGGATGGATGGATGGATGGATGGATGGATGGATGGATGGATGGATGGATG
>JBCAUA010066697.1:0-11138 GCA_038406235.1 Peronia verruculata
AGATCAGCGCACCAGGTGAGGGTTGCGAGGTTTCATCACGCCAAGATATCATGGTGTCAAACATACGAGGTTTTTTTTATTAAGTATTTTGAATAATTTCCCTTAATAATTTTACTTTCTGCTTTTAACACAATGCGAAGAAGACCCTGGAGAAGACATTAAGCCAAAAAAACGTTTTTTGAAAAATATGTGGGTTACGAGGTTTCATCACTCCAGCAGCGGTATATTCTGTATCTATTCCATGACACAACATACAGAAAAGTTTTTTACCCAGAGGCCTTTCATATGCTAACTGGCCATGGATATTAGAAAGTTTTGTTACAAAAGTTTGACTCTTTTTATCTAGAACTAAAAGCAAGCAACATTTTCTTATGTCCCACATCTTTCCCATTCTGAAAAATGCTTAAAACAAAGGAGCGAAATGTTGAGAAAGCCATCTTTCCAGTTTTCCTGCCATCTATCAATGCGACCTTCGGATTTTGCTTCATTAGCAGTCATTTTGAAGCTGTATCTGTTAAAAATCTGAAAAGAGGCATTCCATTATATTATATAAGTATTTTGCATAAAAGGATAGGCTAATAAACAAAAGCAAATTGTGGTGAACCATGTGACTGAGAGAAAAAAATGATCTACGATTTGAAAAAAAAAAAAAAACAACCCAAAAACTTGATCTAGATGTAGTCTAGATCTAATCTCAGTTAAAATAAATGAATACATAAAGGCTATGACATTTCATTCATTTCAATCACATAAAAGTAATGTTCCCTTCGGGAGAAATACCGTACGGCCGCACACTAAATAACAATAGCCTAGAACAACCCCGCTGGCTTGACCTGCTGGGACCGTCGACGAGCTCAAGTCCAGCCTAACACTAACATGTAGCCTAGGTCCGACGAAAAAAGAGGATCAACCCAAACATAATAGTTACGGGTTATTATAATTGATCTTGCAAACTGATAGTAAAGTAGATCTAGATCTAGTAGTACGTATGGGGTGCACGGTTGATTTTGAAGTGTGGTGGACCGTACGATATATATTTCACCCTCACCTTCTCGTTTTTTCGTGGTCCCGAGGAATCAATACTGCATTCCAATTTTATTTACAGCATGGATATATGTCTATTTGCATGGACAAAGTGATGTCGATGCTGTACACACGTATATACGTGGTATAAATGTAGATCTAGCAGTATCGTTGTTTAATTTGCTGAATTGAATTTTTTTTTACCACGGTTGTGGACAGCTGAGATAACCACCACTATAGGAGGTTGAAAAGCTTATAATAACCACCACAGGAGTATCGTAATGCCAGAAATCTAGCAGTAAAGTAATGCCAGATTGCCTTTAAATGAAAAATTTATCACATTATAATACCCCAGTTGTACTTGCTTTGAAACCTCTTTGGGCAGTATATAGACCTATATATACATCAAATAATAGAACAACCCTCGACCAGCGCAAGTCCACCCTAACCCTAACATGTTGGTCCGACGAGTGGGTGATGGTCCTCCCTAACGCTAACATGTAGATCTATGAGACCCTCGACCAGTCGGAATTTAAAGCGGGAATCTTAACGATCGCCGCCTTCTTTGACAGTGTCCGATCAAACAGGGAAGACCCTGCCCTCCACCCCACCCCCTCCCAGCCACAAGAAAGAGCTTCGCACAACGGTACGAAGTAGGAATAAAAAGGTATTTGCTGAAATCGTAATCACGTCCATAGATAATTGGAAAACTGTACTCGATATTTTCCACTTGTCGGTAGGTAACAGTATTGATATAACCGTGAAATTAGTATTATTATTATTTTGTATATGGAAACATTCTAACAGCGTTGAAAAATATCGATTTTTACTTCGGGGGCTGCTTAAAGGGTATCCATTCCTCGGGACCACGAAGAAATGGAAGAACCCTCAATTCTGCTTAACCAGTTTTAATTTTACATCATAGATGCAATACATGTAGTGCGTGTTTGGTGTTAAGTTCTGACACATTTCTCTTAGACTATTCATCTTAACACATAAATCAGAAATCAGTAGTCTAGATCTAAGTGACCAACTCAACAAAAATTTATCGTCACGGTCTGTGCTGCGAAGTCCGCGCCACCGTTTTTCCCGAACCTAGGGTAATCCCCTTCTGGTCTAGCCAGAATGATTAATACCTGATTTGAATACAGGAACGGGATTTCGCGAGATTTAGGCTGATAGCTAAAAATAGAGGCGGGGATTTCGCAGCACTGTATATAAACGAAACTAAAGAACAGAGGAAGTCCCTGGTTCAGTGATCAAATAACACAATAGTATTATGTTATTTTTTGACCACGATTGTGGACAGCTGAGATAACCACCACTAGATCTAGATCTACTACAGGAGGTTGAAAAGCTTATAAAAACCTTACCTTATTAATAAAAAACGAGATAACCTCCATCCAGGAGGTTGAAAGACCAAGTCCTGAACCCGCGGAATATAATCCGGTGAAGGCATTTAACACACAGAGATTAATAAAAAGACTCCGGAGTCTAGACTCTAGATCTCGAGATCTAGGAATTCGAAAGAACCGCCTCCTGGTGATTGAAAGACGTAGATCGATCTATCAAGTCATTACAGTGATGCCTGCGGTGATTGATAAAACTGTCATAATAGGCTATCGATCTACTGGCGAAAGAAGAAAGGAAAGAGTCTCGATCAGGACCTTGATCCTGTAATTACCACACAAAAGAAGACACCAAGAAATCATTTGAATTCGGAATTATTGACGGTAACATACACAGATAACTGTGCCACCCAGCCCAGCCTATATAGTATTACGCCACAGCCCGATTCTGAACTTTGACCCTTTACCTTTGTGTCAACAAACCCTAGATCATGGGAAGAATCGATATTGATTTTGGAATCGTTTACCTTCCTTCGGTGTCATATGGAAGAGGCTGACAATAGATTTAGACCACCAAAGACGTAGATTCAATCGCTTAACAATGATTTCACTTTCATGAATCAATAACGAAGGAAAAAAACAATACAACAAGCAGCGTTTACAGTTATTCAAGTTCGTCCTTAATCTCTTGAACTCGATACGTGATTTAAAGCAGAAATACACATTACTTATTTTCGACCATGATTTTCTTTTCTGAAAAATTGATGAATAAATTGCAAAGTCTGAACTATTTAAACTTCTAAATGCATTGTTTTCTTGCAGGGCTTTTTCTTTCGTTAACCTACACTTAAGTAGGATTGTTTTACATCCGTTACTCTTAGCTTAGACCGTGTAGATCTCAAGATCCATTGGACCTAGATTACGCCCATCCTGTAACAAGTTACGTGGTTATAAAGATTGGCCCGCAGAGTGCAGACCGCAGTCCCACTTAGGAAGTCGTGTTGGCTCCACTGACATTCCACTGTTACATAAATAAACCGATAGGTATGTAGAAACTTCAGCTGATCTTGGTTTTCTCGTCGTATACTCCTGTACATTTGTTTATGTCCATTTTTGTTGTTCTTGTTGTTAACCTCAGTTTTCAGTTAAATGCTTGTTTTTTGCTTAAATTAATTGACTTTCGTGATGTAATTATTATAGACGCCCACGATCACATGATAGATCTATTATTACATGACAGATAGGTCCTGGTGGATTGGGTCTATGTCAAGTTCTATAGATTCTAAATATGTTAGTTGTGTCATTCTCTCTCTCTCTCTTTTTTTTTTTTTTTTTGTCATTTACAGGAGTTGGCAATTCTTAATAGGCACTGATGACTAAATTGAGGGTTATCAAATTCTGAATGTTCAAATGATATAGGAGTGTTGTTTGCCATGTAGCCTAAAACTAATCGAAGTAAGATAGAAAGAATTTTAAGGAGTTGGACTCAAATTTTCTAGAGTAAATTGCTTTGGTTCTTGACATTTGGAAAACATTATTATTAATATTATTATTACTTTTTTTTTTTTTTTAAACAGCAATTAGATCTATTTGGAATTTTCTTGGTCTCTGAAAGTTTCTGTCCATAGACAGATAAGATGAAAGTATCATCACTCCTGAACATTTTTTTTTTTTTTTGTTCTTAATGTTGTTGTAAGTTGTACGCAATTATGCTGTATATATTCAAAAGATACTGAACGTGAATTTGTTTCCTCCAGATATTGGGCATTTGAGAGCATCAGGATGGATGGTGCTTTTGGATCAAATCCTGAAGATGGAATTCCATACTGGCAACAAAGATGGAAAGATGGACATCTGAATTTCCACAAAAAAGATGTACATCCGTAAGAAATTTGTAGTTTTTCTTGATTTTCATCCACTTAAGTTTTTTTGATATTATTCCAGTCCTTACCTCCTTTTACCAGATCATTTCACAGTACTCCAGGGCTTGTGAAATAACATGAAGCCTTTTGTTGATGCACTAGTGGAAGATCTGGGTAGACCTTACTATAAAAATTCATTATTAGATAACTCTGTGTATCATATTTTATCATTTTTGAGAGGTGTTCTATGTTCATAGATTACTCTGTGTATCATATTTATATCATAATAGATATTTTTGAGAGGTGTTCTATGTTCAAATAGATTACTCTGTGTATCACATATATATCATAATATATTTTTGAGAGTTGTTTTTCTATGTTCATATAGATTACTCTGTGTATCATATTTATATCATAATATATATTTTTGAGAGGTGTTCTATGTTCAAATAGATTACTCTGTGTATCATATTTATATCATAATAGATATTTTTGAGAGGTGTTTTTCTATGTTCATATGATTACTCAGTAGTATATAAAAGGCTGGTTCTGGACCACTGTTTTATGTGGGAGCTGTGGTTCCCCTCAAAGTCAAAAAGGTCCCCAGTAACATTATTCATTCCTCATAATTCTGGACCACCTCTCATGTCGTTGGTTCAAATCTCTGCTGGTAATTTTTCAATTATATTTCTCAAACTACTGAAGACATATTTGAAATGTTGAAATAAACTTTGCGTCGTTTAGCAGATATAGGCCTAGATCTATATTACAGCCCTCAGGGTTACTGGAAAGGTCTTTCGGCCACTAAGAGACTAGTGGTCGCAGTGAAAGTTAATAAAGATGAGGCCAAGAATTTCTTAAAGGAACAAGCCATATGGCAGTTTGTTTGCCAGCTCCTCAAAAAATTTGAAGACCGTGCTTTGATATTGTTACACCAAACGAAGTTTGTCAGGCTGAATTACTCCTCACGATAATATTGATAAGCACACCTGTAGGTATGCCCTAACCATGGTCGATGTCACCAGCTGGTTCAAAGTCACTGAGCCCCTGATCAACAAAGAGGCTAAAAATGTTGCCAAAGCTTTGTCTCGCATTTACAAACGAGGTCCAATGAAGTGGCCCAAATTGATCGTGGGCGTGAATTTATGGGCTCAATCAATCAGTTGCTCGAAAAGCATGGGGTTTCTTTCAGACGAGGTCATGTGGGCAACCACAGAGACCAAGGCATTGTAGAGGGTTTTAACTGAATCCTGGCCGAGAGACTATTCAGACACCAATATGCTGAAGAGATGTGGTCCCTCTTGGCTAACAGCCCACAGAGTGGGTGAAACGACTATTCGCTGTGGTTCTGGCCTTGAACGGAGAAGTGACGGGGCTGACTGGTAAGAAGCCCAGGGATGCCATCAAGGCAAAAACAGTACCTCACAGCATACCATCTTCAATAATTCCTGGCCATCCTGTTGGCCTTGACGAGTGAAAACTTCTTTCTGGTGTTGGTGTTCGCTATTTGTACCAACCGGGTGAGCTGAAGGGCGGACGTCATCGTGCGACTTATTGTGTATAGTTCCTAGATGTGTATCCAGTCGGTGGCCAAACCTGGCGACCCTGTGCTCTACTATTTGCTGCTGGACAAAGGACATTAAAGTGAATTTGTCCGTGTAGAGCTTTTTGTGGTACCTCCTGACACTCAGCTTCCGCCAGATGGAATCCTACAGCATCACTAGCTCTTTGTGTTCACCTCATTTTCTGTTATCCAACGTTTTAGAATCAAATGGTGAGAGTGACACCTTGTTCAGATGCTGCCTGTAGATGTGATGGCGCTCTGATCGCAGAACATTCCTACCATGATGGAATGTCTACTTTACGAAGAGAGCTTCTATGTGCTGACTGTGCCTTATATGCTTTTTAACAACAACCTTATTTACTAACACCCTTACTTTTTTGATGTTATTATTGTTTGGCTGTATGATAGAATACATTTTTGAGCATAAGCTGACATACTCAGCTATCAGACGTCCGGTACACTCGTCTTTCATTTTACCCAGTACTTTTTTATTTGTTGTGCTGTATAATGAGCAGTCCTTTGGATAGTCAGACATGTCATAAAGGTCTATACATTTAGTTATATCTTTGTACACATCTTCTGTCTCAAATTTTAGAAGTAGGCTGTCTGTGTGAGTGTAAAGAAGCTGACATTTTTTTCCAGACTGAGATTTCAGATGGTTGTAATTGAAGTCATACATGAGGTGTATAGAGACTAGATCTAGGATACACATCCCAACGTACACTGATCAGTTGAGAACCAAAGGGCTCTTGGGCGTTTGAATGGCTGCAAAATCATTGTCAAATATATTAGCTTATGCGAAGGATGTGCTGGCGATAAAATGTCGCAGCTTATCTTCATCACTTTTTGGCACTAATTTAACATCAACTCACTTGTGAAGGTTGTTGATTGTCTTACCGAAGACTGAGTTGTTCATCAGCTTACAAAAATCTTTCTTTTGTTCTAAGCTGTGATATTGTTCGAAGCATGGGCTTTAGTTGAATTCCAGAGCTCTGTGTATTTTTTTTTTTAGCTTCATGCCTAAAGATAGGTACAATGAGGTATTTCGAGAAAAATCACATGACCGAGGATTTTCGCTCACACGGTGATTTGTTTACTTGCTCTGCGCATGGCGACAATTCTTGACCAATGATGAGCTTTCAGACCTGTCACATCATATAAACAAGCCACATGTAAGCGATGTTGCCTCGGTCATGTGACCGATCTCGAAATACCTCATTGTGGGTTGCGGTAATGTAGGACATGGCATTCTTTGTTGCAGAGGTTAGATACCAATTTCTCAACTTGCATCCCCCATTGCTAAGACTGAGTTGGAACTCTGACATCCATTCTTTTTGGACCACCACATGCTCTGGAGCTATTGGATAAGTGTTGAGATCTATGCAACTCTTCTGGTCATTCTAAATCTACTTCCAAGATATAACCTTTTAGACTGTCTGCCGGATGATCTTCAAGGTTAAGCTTATCTCAGTCTTCTACTCACTGAATCCACTTGTTGGTAATGGTTGATTCATAGCTCATCCATACAGATTGTTGGCAGCAAGATATAGGATAACTGGTGGGTTCTGCTGTGTCATAGCCCTCAACAAGTGGATTGTTAGCTGCGTATCTCTAGCTCTTCGAGACCATAGAGTTATCTCAGTGCATTCCTTTTTGGATGAACAGGTGCTGGTCATAGTCTATCAATAGCTGGAGTTTATGCCTGCCTTTTTTAACAATGCATCCCATCAGAATCTCGGGGCAGTATAATAATGTGCAGGGTCTAGCTTATACCGTCTCAAGCAGATTTTTCGAAATGTCTCAAATACATCTGTACGATTGTAAAGATCATGGTAGTCTCCTAAATATTTGCAACCAAAGGTTTCCCAAACTTTTTGAGCATTAGCATAATCTGCCTTACTGATGTGCTCATCTCAGGGCCTGATGTGGAAGTCTCCTTTTTAGAGAGCTTTGGCTCGTTGAACCATTCTCAGGAATCCATGTATTCGTATGGGTGTATACCTTTCAGCATCAAGAGATCTCGCTTTTGTTGCTGGTTTAGTTCATTCTTGGCTGTAATTTTGAAACTCTCTGGAGGATTAGCTGACGCTAATTTGTCTAAAGATGTCAGCAAGAACTGTGCACTGTCAATGAAAGGCATTTGTCCCAAAGAGAAGGAGATGTACTTAGCTGGGTACTGGGAATACAGGTAATGCGTCTGTCCACTTTGCTTATGGCCTGCATTATGAGGTGAGAGTCATAACCGCACAAGTCATGGAAGACCACAGGAATGATGGTTGTTTCGGAGGTTCAGCTTCAGGTTACGTTCATTGTGAGCCGCTCCTCTGTACTTTGCTATGTTGTGGCAGTGATCGTGCACAGAATTTCCATTTAAGGCCTTTTCACAGACATGGCACTTGGTGGCACTATTGTAGGCCCGCCTGTCCTCTGGTGTCATTTTTATAGCCTTTGGGTTGTTCAAAACTATCGTAATATTACTCCGCTCTTTCTGAAGAGCTTCTAGGAAATGTTCTGCTGCATTTGGATCTCGCCATTCGACTGGTGGTATTGTCCGTCCATCACACATCACCACGACGTAGAGTAACTACAAACCTCATGCTGTTGTGTTGTTTGTGTATTGCTTTTTTTCGGGATTCAGTTCTGGGCCATCAGGCTTAGTGGTGAGAGCCTCAAAGTCAGCATACATAATGTAAGGGGCTGGCAGTTGTTTGTGATAATTTTGGAAGGTCAGCTTTGTTATCGCCCTCTTCTAACATCTCCACTCGAATAGCAATTTTTCCGACCCACAGCATTCTGGTTTGTGGGCTTCCAACAGGTCCTCCCTAGAGTATCTGTGCAGACAGCACTGGCAGAAATACTTTCGTCTATTAGTCGCATTGTGATCGTGGAGGAGACGATTATGGTCTTTGATCCACGTGTAGTGAAATTTATCTTCTTTTTCGATTAACATTAGATTAATTCTAGGTACATGTATGTTTTCTGGTGGTTTGCTGATGTAATAGATAAGGACTTTTCCGTCCCATCCGAATATATTAAGAGCTAAATCGTTCAACTTTTCCACTTTAGAAATTTGGGAATTAGGTGTTGGAAAGTCCATTCCAGTAAAATCTAAACCATCATTGGCATTGGAAGGATAAATAGATCGCATGTCTACGTGTTTTGCTGCTGGAAATTTAGCTGTGATGATGGCATCTCTAAGACAATCATTACCCTTACTTTTTCTGTTTACGATTGATTTCTTGTCCCTCAAAACTTTTGGAAATGGAATGCATGAGCCACCTATCAATGGTTGGTATCTAGCGCTGTCCAACCAAAGAGTTTCTACCTGATCGACGATCCACCCTGATCGTCTGAGAGTCCACTTCTCAAGACTGTCTTAGATTTGGGTAAAAGCTTGGTTTAGTGCCTCTTCGATCTCACTCTTATGTAGGAGGACCTTTTGTGTATGATGGAAGACAGGGGGATATGAAGCTTTCACTTCCATCAGGACTGCTTTTTGAAGCTGGACCTTGAGAGGCAGTTTAAATTTAATACCGCTGAGTTCTTTGATTTCTTCTTGTAACTTTTCTTTAATTCTAGGACTCACTTCTTCAAAGAAGGTTCTAGAATCAGCTCTGTATAGATTATTATTATTTTTTTTTTATGTACATCCATTTGCCAGCCTCTCAGAAAATGACTGATTACCCATGGTGTCTGTTTAAAGACTAGTTTGCTTGTCTTTTTGTTCAACAAGCACTTCTAATAGTTCCTCCTGGTACTTCTCCACAGGTCTTATGCGTTTCACACAAGAATTGGATCCGATTCTTCTTCAATGACTTTTCTCTTCAAAGCTTTCTTTTTGCGCGGTTTAGGAATAGGTGGATATTTCCTAGGTTGTAAAGGCTTTTGTAAGCGCATATTGACTGCCTCAGGAATAGGCTTATGCATACCGGTAGTATTTTGTAGCGTGTTTGAAAACATTTTCTTCACCATACGTATTAGTATACATAATAAAATCCATTTCTCTAAATGAGAGTTTGAATCAAAACAAGCTGAGCTAATACCAAATTGAACTGTATTGTGGATTTCTTCTCCAAAGCTCCATCACCAACACAAGTGACCATTTTTGTTTGCGCTCGCCAGATTATATGATTTTCTCGTTGATTATGGGTGGATTAATACATTTTGAATGGATTAACTCATATTTTGTTTTATTAAAAATTCAGGTACTTAAGTATTCAATTTCCATATTTTTTTTTCTTTTTCTATCAATACCTTTGGCTATATATGAAATTCTCTGGATGGTAAAATTGGGGTAAACATTGATGTTTTCAAAAACACGTTTTTTTTTTTTCAACCTCTGTGTAGACATCTTAACGATTAACGATTTTATCTTCATCTGAATATTCAGCGTTTTCTTCCTCAGGTTATCGAATAACGATCCCTGAACGCCCTCCTTTTGCAAAGTCACCCCCATTGAAGCGTAAGTCCATTCAAAACAATGAAAGGTTGATCAAGTACATTCTCGAGAATCACCATAAGAGCGTAGAACCAGGCTGTATCTTATGAACTACATTATATATTAACAGGAATCTCAAAAACAGGCTTGAGCTTTTAAAGTCTAGGTCTAGATTTAGACCAACGTGATGGCTTCCTCTAACCCGTTGAAGAGAAAGAAGACCATTCTTTCCATTGAATCGAAAATGAAAATGCTGCAGGCCAAGAAGGCTGGCTGCAGTTAAAAAGTATGGCATTTCCCAGATACACAGACGACAATATTAAAAAAAATCTGGAACATATGGAAAAAGCGGCAGCCTCTTGCCCCATAGGTCATTCGAAAGTCGTTTCCCTTCTTAAAAAAAATGGAAGACGAACTCCTCAGAGTTCGAACCCATTCGGCTGGTCCCGGCAAATTCGATTTAAGCGGATTCGACTGTATGTTCTGCTGGATCATCAAGTGAGCATTTCAAATTGGCCATATATTTTGCAGTACATTGTATCTCTCTGTATATCTCTATTTTCTTTCGTGATTAAATACCAGATTGCAAGGAATGCAAAATAGGTAATTTGCCTCCTTTCACTGTTTTGACTGTTTCAGTCACAAAATCTAAAAGTTACGACTAGATGTGGATTGTTTACCTTAGTCCCACTGACAAATAAGCTATGAGCCAAAGAAAGAGCAAATCACACACTGGTCCTCATCACTGCAACCAATCCCGACATTCGTGATAGACAGATCTAGGCCTAGGCATGGTTGTAGAACTTGTAGGCCTATTTGGCAGGGCCACACTCTTCAACTTTCGAAGAGCAAATTGAGGCTTAGCCGCTCTCGTCAGGCCGAGCGATCTAGATCTAGAATTG
>JBCAUA010066708.1:0-11138 GCA_038406235.1 Peronia verruculata
CTCCCTCCACTGGAAAATCCTGCTAGCCCATTGGCTGGCGCCCTGTTCGCCGTCTGCTAGTATGTAAACAAACAGACACCTGTAGTACTACAGCGCCTACAACTGCGGGCTCGGTGCGCCTAGCAGTCTTCTTAAAAGCGTTAGTTTGACCAAACTTTAGCAGTGCTTGAGCGCGAGGGCCCTTTCTGCCATAAGCTTACTTCTATAACAAAACCGGTCATTCTCTTCTTGCCAATCAAAAGGCCAGTCATTGTTTCCTTCCTCGGAAATGATCATAATAGCAGTTCTGCATTGAAAATGATGATGATAATAATAATAATATAATAATAATCATAAAAGTAGAAATATATATCAGAAAAATCTGTCTATCATCTGTCCTTCTGTCTGTCTATTCATCTGTCTTAAGTCTGTGCTAATGATAACTAAAATTATGGTAAAATTAGATAAATAACAATGACAACAATACATCTGGCAACTCGGTATTAACACAAATAATAATAATAAAAAACAAAAATAAACACACTCAAACACACACACACACACACACAAAGCCAAAAACAGGCAACGCTAAATCATATCCTCGTATACTTTCTTCTTTCTTTCTTTCTTACCTTCTTTTTACTTTCTTTCCTGTGCTCTTTCGTTCGTTCTTTCTCTTTCCCTCTGTCTGTGTCTTCCATCCAGTATGTTTTTATCTGTTATGTGTCTATAGAGTTAATAGAATCGAAGAGTGGTGGGATGCCAAAGTATTTCGATAACAGTCATCATAAAACTCAGCAAATCGACATTAGTGATAACAACGATAGTATTAATAAAACCATGTATCTAAAAAAATAATATTTCTAACAAAAAATTGGTAATAATATAGCATTCGGCAAATCAATGTTACTTCTACTAGATCTACCTACAATAACAAGCGAGGAGAGGGGAAGCAGAAGGAAGAAAGGGGAGGGGGGGGGGGCTACCGGTCCTAAGCGAGCACTGACATTTCTCAATACTGTAGACATTGTTATAATCTCTGTGCTCACCATGACTAACAAATAACGGAAAGAATAAAAGCACGCCCGATAAAAGTATGACAACATATAGATCTAGCGCATATTTTGCAGCCCTAGGAATGAATCAATGAAAATAAAGGAGGAAATTTCTACATTATTACATTATGTATTTTGTTGCCCACAATTTTTGGCGAAAATTGCATACCTGAAAATTTCCTGGCGTTGTTGCAATCATCAATATAAGATTGAATTAAACACTAAGTGTTATAGTTTCTGCCCACCAATGTGTACCCACGCCACACGCGGCGAACATCTGAGTGAACTGGTTGCACAGCTTTAGGACTCCGTGTTTCAATGATGCTGTCATGACGTCTTGAACTATATGCAGTATCTAATTATGGGCTACAACTCAGATCTGAAAAAAATATTGTAACAGTATTATCTCGCAGAACTATGTTTATTTGATATTAATGAATTTTCACTGGTTTCTCTGAAAGAAGAATTAACATTATAGACACAGATTGGGAATAAAAGTGAGTAGATAGAATGATCTCTGGTATTTTCAAGCATTCTCTATACTTGTCCCACAGTTCGGGATAATGACATAAATGTGCTAGATAACTCGTGCTTAGTTGTGCCATCGCCCTGATTTTCCCATAACTGTGTCACACCTCAGGTTTGGTATTCTGTCCCGAGTCCAATTGCCTGTTTTATAACACTCACAAACATCCAGCCTTATTGTTTGTTTACTTTGTGCAAGATTTTAGAATGTCGTGCGTTTTTTTTTTCTCACGAGAAAACAAATAGACTTCAATTAACACATGCAATTCTATACATCTACATGTATGTCTCTACAATATGGCGGAGAAGTCAAAGAGTGGACTAACCTGCCTTGTTCAAGGAATAAAAACGACCTTCTTAACTTCTGTAAGACTTATAATAGACGTTCAGGTTAGTGGCCACATGCAGTGAAAGGGCCCAGAAGGAAAATGGGGACAGTCTTTTACACTGTACCTAAGGACCTGATCGACAGAGTTGGCCTATTTAAATACACGGTAAAAAAGGCTGACTCAGTATTGTAATACAAATAATGCACAGCTAGCATGTGCAGCCACTTGCCAAAAATGTATGTACTCTTTCACACTGGGTTCTGTCTGTCGCTACGAAGCCAACACATAAAAGAACAGGTAAGTCTTGAAGGAAATAAAACAGTTATTCAAGAGTATCTACATAATAAATCTGCAAGAAAATCCACAATAGGTTTATGGACTCGAAAACTGCTGAATGGATCCATATGAAATTTGGCACACAACATTGTTGCATATGGATCTGTGTTTCTAAGCTCGTTATTTTTGACATCATTTTGAAAATGCGATAACAATTGAATAATAAACTCTCGAGGCTGCTTGATCGAAATAGTATGACACGTTCAAGAACACGTTTTCTTTGAGTAACATTGAGTTTAATCAGCTAAAACATAAACATTGAGATGCACACACTTTTCCATAAACTTTTAAGTGGCAGTTCTGTAAAAAAAAAAATCATTTCAGGCCGTGGATGATGCGTTCAAAACACGTTTTCATGAGTAACATTCAGTTTATTCACCCAAAATACCACATCTGCCATACATTTTGAGTTGCATGGCAGTGAGGGCTTGATCTATAGGATAATCTCTCAAGGAGGCTGTGGGTTCTCTTTTAAAAATGAATGTGGTAATAACTGAATATTGAACTCGTGAGGCCGTGGATTCTCTTCTAGTGTATTCTTGCACCCAGGGCAAATGAGTCGGTGATTTCGAGTTACAGTTTTTTTTTTTTAACTGTTTTTATTACTATTTTTCAACTATGATACCAAAATTTTTCTGTATTCGGGTTGAAAAAGGTTAAATTGTCCTTTTGTGAAAACAAAATAAATTTTAGTAGCTTAGTCAGGAAGTAGTTAAAAATGACCGAAAACGGTCGTGTGTCTTCACTGCCCAACGCGACTTCCGACTCATTTTCCCTGGTCACAAGACATATATATATACATGTATATAGCTAGATAGAGAGATAACATGATTTTTAATTAATCTTCAGAAACCAGCACATGGTCCATTTTGGACACAGATGGGAACAAACCAAGAGCAAGGGACAAGTTGCAAGCAGTGGTTATTGATTCCAAGATTTATTACTTTGGTGGATTTGGGCCAAAATCTGACGAGGCAGAGGCAGCGGATGTAAGTCCTGCACTGTCTCTAAAATCATTGTTTGCTTCTTTGATTGTTATTTCTGTTGAAGATTATTTATGTATATTTAAAATGTGATACAAAAATTTTGAGAAGTGCGGAGAAAATTCCTCGGAAAGAATGATGTCATGCCCAGTTTACAATCAGCTATGGGAAACAACAAGACTGGAGGGGTCCTAACAATCCCATCCCTTTAATTGTTAAAATCCCAGATATAAGAAGCCACTGGCTTCTAATTTGTAATGTATGTCAGTGGGGTTACAATAACCATAACATTTCATCAGAGGCAAAAACAATTTAAAAAGAAACTTGACTCAATGAATTGATGGCCACTTTAAAATTTTCAAATTCTGCTGACATTCATAAGTAGGAAGTGAACTGAACTTAACCAGCAAATATCAAACAATGCCTTTGACCATCGTGAGGAAAATGAGTCGGTCTTAAAGTAGGTGATTGCTTTTTGCATAATTGTAATTCATTTACAGTTTGTTTTATATCATAATTTCAGATTGTCTACTTCATTGCAAATGGAACTGGTAAATGTGGATCTCATACATTTTGTGGTTTTTTGTCCTTTAGCTGGACCAAGATGATGATGATGATGATGAATTTGAAGACATCCCTGAAGCACAAGAGCAAGATGGAGCAGAGTTTGGATGGTTCAATGACTTGTATATCCTCGATACAGGCTAGTTCAGCTTCTTTAACTCATTCCCTATTGTCGTGTGTAGCCGATAATCTTTCCACAGTATGGCGATCGACAGCACTAGACTAATAAAAACAACAAACAATTCCAATCCATCATATCCAACAGCATAAAATAAGTTTGTTTCCTGTTCAGAAGAGGAACTTGGTGTAAGTTTTTATATTGAGATGTCCATAAAGCATCAGAGGAGGGGAATGTTGCCATGGCTTCAAATCGCAAATCTGATTGATTCAATGATTGTCCCTCCAGCATGATTTGCTGCAAAAATAGCATCTCAAATGCTAAACTCATGCATTGCTTTAGAAGATGGAAAATTTTGATGGGGGGTCTGTAATGAGTTTCTAGAGGTGTATTATGCTCATTAGTGGAAGAAGAGGAGTGAGCAGGATAGATCCAGATCTAGTGACAGTGATGGTGAATCAGTTGACATAAATCACCTCAACTGGAACAAAAGACAGAAGTGTCTAGTTGTAACTACTCGTATTTCCACCTCAGCCCATAGGCATAGAACCCAAGCTCAGCTCCACCAAGTGAATGGGAGTAGGCCAGGGGTGTCCAAACTACGTTCCATGGGCCAGCTATGGCCCGCTATCAAAGTTTTTATTGGCTCAAAGCAGACTGAAAATACAGTGGACCATGCATAAACCAAATTTTAGGGACCGGGTATATTATTTCGGGAAACATATTTCAGTATATCCAAACTGGTATGATGGAAGTTGCAAGAGGAGGCTAACAAACTCTGTAAGGTAAAATTTCACTGATAAAATAATGAGTTGCTTCTTTTTAATTTTTTAGGCTTGAAATATAAGGTCTCTTTAGAGTGCGGCCCTGTCCTTTGTTTATTTTTTTTTTTTTTTTTGTATCTGGCCCTCCCTAAAAAAAAAAAATTTGGACACCCCTGGAGTAGGCTGTTCAGTGAAAACATTTAAAGTTCACCAATGATCATGAAGCTGTGCTCAGAACAACAGTCTTGATCCCCTGATTACAAAGCTGTTTGAAGTTTTTAAATACCTGTTTGTTGCAAAGTTATGGTGTTTTTTGTATTTATTTTTGGCTTAATTTTAGCACTAATGACTGTGACAGGATTCTCATAAAATTATACATCAGTTCATAACTTTGTAACGAATAAAGATAATTTTGATTATCATACAGCGTTACTTTTGTTAATATCTCCACATGAATTCAAAGACATAAACAGTCATATATCTTTACAGGGCAAGTTTAAATATATGATTTCCAACATGAAGTAATATGAAATTTTAAAAATTCCATGACCGAATTCTCAAAAATGTTCACACTTTGCTCCATAACTTCACAACCAAATAAACGTTAACACAATTACATGTATTATAGGCCTTTAGCATTTTGTTTGTTACCATCTGCACATGAATTTAAATGTGAAAGACGATTCAGCATCTCAATATCATGTAATAAGGTAGCTACTTACTCATCAAAGCATTATTAAGTAATAAATAGCGAGTCTGATTAGATAGGCAAATATGACATAATCTAATACATGTACATGTATGTATAGCGAGAGGAGTCTTTCTATTCCACAACAGTAGGCTAGATTTGGACAAACTGGTGCTTGTGAAATTTTCCACCAAAGTTTTTACTGGAGTCAACCATCTTACTAATGAATGCAGAAAATCCACAAAATACAACAAGAAAAAAAAAAGCTGTAACAAAACATTTTCAACCGTCCTGTCAAATTATTATGAGTGGCATTAACGTGGTATAAACAAGATGCCAAACTTGCAAAGCACCAATTAAAACAGTGAGAGTGGAGAGGTGAAAGTGGGTCAAACGACACTGGGCACTGGCAGGTGACGTAGACGCCGTTGAATCAGAAAGGCATTTTTACATGAATCCCAGCGCCTCAGCAATTAGTTATATTAACTGAAAGTCACAGCCAGTCACAGTTGGCACCGGGTGAAAAAGGTTACAGTACGTGAGCCTATCAGAGTGCTGCTGAACTGCCTTACGGGAGGGAGAAACATTTCATCAGGGATGCCAAATTTTCTACTTTAATAGGATTTCCTACTTCTTGCCTGTCAATAAATTCTCTGTTGGCCCCAAATCCGGTATTATTTACCATTAACGTACTTCTGTTTATGTGTTGCCCTGATTTCAATTTTTCTTTTTTCTCTTTTTTTTTTTTTTTTTCAAGATTTCGTGGATTGTGTTGGGTATTGTTCTAGAAAAAATTGTATAAAAAACTGGTTGGAGCTATCAATGTGGAATTTTGTGTGTCGATTTCTGACTGAATTCCCTTTATACAATGATGTCTATGAAGTGGCTAGCTTTCATACTCAGTACTCTGATAAGGGTGGGTTAGAAAAGTTATGTAGTGAATTTTTCTTCTCTTTTTCAACCTCATATTTTGAGTAACAACGACTTACAGACATATCATGTACACTTGTTACCATTGTATGTTCAATTTCCTTTCCACTGATGTATAATACCTTATGGTTTGCACGAATTCACTGGTCTGTGGCCCTCACTTTCTTCTTCTGTGCGTTTTTTTTTTTTGAGTTGTGTCAGAACATGGGAAAGGGTTGCGTAGGGTCATGACATTGTTTAACAGATAGAATTTTATTATAAGTTGATATTTTCTTAGTTTCTTAGAACCTTCCCCCCTCATTTTTACCTAGAAAAACCTCCCATCCTGTCCAGCCAATATTTCCACTCGGCCAATACTATGTTTTTCTTTCTCTCTAAGTGCTTGTGATATAGCTTATGAATATGACACCCCTCCCCCCAAATTGCCCGTCAGTAGTCCTGTTGGAAATGGTTCTGCTGTTTGTGGTTTGATTTAACCATGTCGACAGTGTGAATTTCACGCTACAGCAGTATCATGACATGAGGAAATGAGATCTGTGAACATTTTTTCCATGAAAATTGACATCTAATTTTTTTTTTTTTTTAGATATAAAGTAGGAAGAAAACAGAGGGCATCTGTAGGATGATTCCTAATCTTAGCATTTAGCTTAGCCCACAGAATCTCGAGACACCACCATAGATCCTCTCTTCTGCTCAGATCATTATATTGGTTACATAGAAAGCCGAGATTGAAATAGTCAAATATAAAGTGACAGCTGTCTGTTTTCATGCTAAGAAACCTATTTAACGAGATTATCTGGCACTATTATTACTCTCTTTCTTAAATAAGCATACCCCAGAACCTTTTGATCCATGAGCCTCAATCATCGTTTATGAAAAGCATGAAACAGAATTTCTAATTTGGAATTCCTTGCCTGCCTTCCAACCTCTTTAGGTCTAGAACTTTTAAAGTCAGTTTAAAATAAAATACACAAATTCAAAAATCACTTATCTGAGTTATTCCCGCTGTTCCTTTGGATGGTTGTCAGCCATGTCTACAAGTTAAACTTTTAATTAAGTGTATCATAGTAATATTATTTTGTCTGAAAGCATATTATTATTGCTGATCATGTGTTTGTGTGTCATTGTCATGTTGTGTGTATGTTAGTGCTCCTGTTTGTATTGTATTTATACATGCTATTTATATCTTGTGTCTGGCTGTAAAAATTTTGGTTTTGTTTCTGTAAAGCGCACTAATCCCAAGCCACACACCACTTAGGTCAACTAGAATATTGAATAAAGCAATATCTCAACCATGGCTTTGAAAACCTAGACTATCAGGGATATCAATTTTCCTACTTGAGTAGGATTTCCTACTTTTTGGCTGTCAGTGATTTCTCTTTTGGCCCCAAATCTGGTATTATTTACTATTAACATACTTCAGTTTATGTACTGCTAAAGAGTAGGCCAGGAACTTTCTACTTTTTCATGGACGCAGATTGACATCCCTGCCTTATTATCAATTGGAACACATCGTCGGTGTTTCAAGCATTCAGTGTTAGTTCAAAATTTGGGAATTTTGTTTTATTTTTTCCCCTTCAAGATGAGCTAAAAATACAGACTGTGACACCATCTTGAGTGAAACTGATCAATAGAAATGCAGGAAAAATCTCCAAAGATCCCATGAAAAACTTCTTGTTTATAAATTCGATGCCAATGTTTACTCCGGTAAAAAAAGTACTGACTTGAGCAGGTCGCTTGCAACACTGACAACTTTTGAGTTCCAGGATGCTTGGAGAATACCTCATTAGAAGGAAATGTTTAATTTATGAGAATGAAAGGGAGTGAGGGTGAAATCATAACTTAAGTTCTTGTAGTATTTCATTTAGGTTAATGTGCGTGTTTCAGGGTGCATTTTCATCTGTTCTGTTATCAGTTAAGAAGTCACTTCATGCTTTATGTCACTGGTCACTGATGAATGTGATGATATTTATTTTAAATTGCTTTTTTCTGTTCTAGAAAACCTCAAATGGACGCAACCAATGCAGATGAATCTGGGGGTTCCAACTCAAAGAGCAGCCCATGGAATGTGTGCAATTGGCAGAAACTTAGTCATCTTTGGTGGGCGAGATGTAGAAGAAAGACAAAATGATCTGCATATTTTTAATGTTGGTGAGGAGTAGTTGATTGCAGTTATGATCCAAAATTCATGGTTAATTCTAGAAATTCAGGTGGACTTCTCTTTTTTTTTTTTAACCCTTTCCATACAGAGAGAATATTGGAATGTCCAACAGGTTATTCCTGGGCAAGCCCAGAAACATCTGTGTTCAATCCTGAGTTGATAACCTACTGGTGTCAATGTTGTGAGGAGATTCATGAAATGTTCAGATAAATAGATGACAATTATAAATCCTCATACATCTCGTTTGTAAAGGTATAGTAGCAAAAGAATTAATAAGGTGAGATTTAAGTCCCTATCACAGTTTTTCTCATCCAAAGTTGTGAACTGAACTGTTTCAGTGTTATTTGTTTACTTTTTTGTGAGAAACTTTGTTTTGCCCTAATTTACCAGGGATGTCAAACTTCCGACTTTAGTCCAAATTCCGACTTTTTGGTCGTCACTGACTTCCCTTCTTTTGGTCAACCAACCGCTGACTTTTACTGAATCCACAATTCAATCGCGGTTTTACAATAATTTGTGATATAAATTCAGCACGATGACAGTGAAACCAGAAGTACGAAAGAGTTGTCCTTATACCTTGGACTTTATGATAGTCGGACTGTTGTTCAGCGGCTGTTTGAAGATCGAGATTGGAGTTCATGGCGCTTAATTCCAATCCTCACATTTGACAACATTCAGTCAAATAGTGGTATAAGAGTTGTTGATGTAAAATCAGCACATCAGACTACTGAAATATTGTGCCCATGATCTTAGAAAGTCTAGTGTAAGAGGACAGCTGATTACGATCTAGGTGTAGAAGATAGATCTAGATCTTGTCTAGTTATGCTTGATGATATTATGATTCTGGGACTGCCCATGGGATCTCTTTAGCTCTTGGAATTTCCACTAGTTGTATAATAATTTTAAAGTCCTATCCCAGGATCTTGTGAAAACTTACAAACTTCATTCAAAACAAAGAAAACTTCTAGTATGAAAACCCCAGATCTAGATTTTTTGAAAGTGTCTTACTGTTAGTTTTACGTAATCGAAGAGCATCAACCGCCATGATATGGGGGGGGGGGGGTGTCCGACTTTTTTTTTTTTTTTTTTTTTTTTTTTTTTTTTTTTGAAAACAAGTTTGACATCCCTGGTTTACCATGATTAACCACACCATTATTGAGACATCTATCGAAAAGCAAATAAGGTGTTTTAAAAAACAAGGTAGAATAGCTTCGTCAGATTTTTTAGATTCCAAGTAACATACTTTCACTAACAGGATATATTTTGAAAGCATTCTTTAACAATTAAACAATTATCCTTTCGCCCACTAATTTCAAGCAAATAATTAATTTTCATGTGATGTCAGCATTTATGTGTGGACTAAAATTGGAGTTGACTCTTCTTCTTTTCCCATTCCTCTGCTACTATACGTCATGAGCAAATGGCAGTTGTTAATTATGAGCCAGAAGGGTTACCTGGGAATGTTGACATATCACAAGGGTTTCAAACTTTAATTGGAAATCAGTTTTCTGATTGTTGCCGAATTTCTTAATTTTGGCTCCTTTGCCAGGCGATCGTGTTTTTTTTTTTTTTTAACTTGTGATACAAATCTTGCAGAGCGAACGTGAAAATAGAGGTACAGTATTATAGCATGTGCTTTTGGCAACCTCTGATCAAGACCGTCATCAGCACTTTACTTCATTTTAGAAAATGAAATTTGCAGCACTCAGTTCCTCTTACCTGACAATGCTCTGTCTTGCTTAGTGTAAGGGTTGTTGATTGAAAGATAATCCTTTAGTCCTACAACAGAAACAAACGAAATGGCCTTGTCTGACAGGAGATTGAAAAGACTGATGCAAGAGGAGAGTCATCCCTGAATACAGTCTTATCCTTTTTTTTTTTTTTTTTCATAGTAAAGCCATTACCAACCAAGATTCCAGTGGAAACTTTGACAGATCTGTTTGTATACTATAGAGATGAACTTGTCATCTATTAAATTTGCTGACCACATCACATTTCAGGATTTCTTTTCAACATCAGCTGATATTCAGACATGAAAACTTAACAGAAAAATGTGTCAGTGGTGTGATGATCATTTTATCCATCTTAGGATGAAGGAACTATTAGTTCACTTTAAGAAAAATCAAGATTTCTTCCCATCTTATCTTAATGAAATTGAAAGGGAATGCATCAAACAAGTAGCAGCATATAAGTATTTGGGAGTAACTATTAATCAAGTATTTGGGAGTAACTATTAATTAAAAATTGAACTGGCATGATCTACTTTGTCCATTCAAAGATGAATAAATATTAGTATTTTATTAGAAGACTAAATTTATTTGATATAGACCTTGATCAGTGCTTTGTACATCCGTAAAAAAGGGTGTTACAACTTTTTGTATTACAGCTTGGATAAGAAATATTTGTGAGCTAGAAATATCGAGAATAGAGAGATGTTCAAGAAAGTGAACAGAATTGTTAAAGTTAATCATCGCAACAGTGATATTTTTTTTACCCCGAAGCCTGTCTTCTCAAAGCTCAACAATTCAGGAAGATTCTATGCACCTGATTGATAATCAAATGATGTGCTGTAATCGGAAAGAAGTGGGTGCATCATCCAGAAATATATGGCAGTATCTGCGAAAAGGGCCCAGATGTCACAAGGACAATAATTGAGAACAGGGAGAAAAATGGTCAGAAATCGATTTTCCTACGTCATGGAGTTTT
>JBCAUA010066719.1:0-11138 GCA_038406235.1 Peronia verruculata
GTGTTATGTTATTTTTTTTACCACGGTTGTGGACAGCTGAGATAACCACCACTACAGGAGGTTGAAAAGCTTACAAAAACCATAAACAGTTCAAAACTGTCAGCATAAAACAACCACACACTCTTAGTTTTTGTTACACTTTCCTCTCTTATTTATCTAATGTGAAGAGAGAGGCTGTCATAGATCAGCGAAAGGGGAGGGTAGAAGGAGGAGGAGAAGGGGAGGGGGGGAATAGAGGAAGAGGAGGAGGGAAGGGAGGGAAGAAGGATGGAGAAAGGCTAGATAGAATTTTTCTGGAAAGAAAATCTCTGGCACATACAAACTGCTTTTTATATTGCAAGAGAATGCAAACAGGGAATTATGTCTATAAGAAGGAAGAATAAATGCTATAAACTAATTTTAGCAATAGGTTATCATTTCTCTGTAAATCATATCAGTATATAGTTTCTTACTTTACAAAATTGCAATACTTGTCTTAGAGTGTCTTAGAGGATAGGTTAAAGGAGACTTTTAAAAATAATAATACATAGCATTCATATAGCGCTCCATCAAAAGAGAACAAGGTCAGTGCTTTACAGGAAATAAAAAATAAATAAATAAATAAAATTATGCATACACACATACATGAATAAAGACATATGCGTAAAGCTTACAATGTTCACATAGCGTAAATCCTGGATTACAATTCCTGCTCATATTTGTAGTCCCAGCTAAATTTACATCACAACAATAAACAAATGTGTCTTGAAATGGCCCCTAAAGTCATTAATTTCATCAACTTTCCTTAAATTGTGAGTACGATTACTCCAGATCTAAAGGCCATAAACATGAAAGATCCTTCACATTTGACAAAGATCAACATCCAGATCAGTCAAGTCTTTGAAGAGACATACCTGTCAAATATACATTCACAATTATGAAAGGCTCCATTTTGTCACTAGGAAATAGCAACAGTTTCACTTACCCTGGAATCCAAGATCCACCAGATGTTGGAGATGGAGTTTTGTACAATCTACCATCAGCTGCAGTGTGGTTACCATCAACAGAAGAAGAAGCTGACAACTGATAGTCACGGATCTGATATTCACTTTCAACACCCATGGGAAGCAGACACACTGTTGGCCAGAATAACATTAGATATTGACCAAAAATTGAAGAGAGATTCTATATGAACTGAGCCAATTATCAACTTCCTGACACTCAAGGATCAGCTTCAAATGCATGTTTCCATTACTTTATGCCTTTATTATTCATAAGATTCTTACTTAACTGCTACACATCTGTATCTGAAAAAAATGACTGTTATGATTCTCAACTGATCCATAAAGATCTGTAAGTTCTATACCAACACCAGCCTATTTGGCATTGTTTTCCACATAATAGAATTTAAAGAATGAAAATATTTATCATATGGTTCACCTTTCTACATGTGTAAATTATTGCTCAAAATCTTATTTTGTACTCATAGTTTTATGTGAAATTAGATTATGACTGACTCTTGAAACCAGGGTGAAACATTTACACTATCAGATAGCAGTCTGAGCAACTACAACTATATATTTCATCATTTTCAAGGAACTGAAGCTGAGTCTTAAATTACTGATGCGGCTTCTGTCCATAGAGTGATATATTTGGCTATTAGCCTTGTTTGTCTGCTCACCTGGTGGTGGAGGAATCATTGTGACTCCATCAGTGGAGGCCTGAGTTGGCACACCAGTGCCTAATGACTGTGGTGTAGGGGTTTTTGGATTTGAAGTTGTGGGAGTTGGATATAATGTAGGTTTAGTTGGTGCCAATAAATCTTCCTGTGATGGATTGCATCCTAGGACTTCAAATCTGTCAAATGAAACACAAAATGGGGCATCAGTAATTACGTCAGGGGGTGTGTCATATCCTTACAAACTGCTATCTAACAATGATTTTATTTTACTGTTTAAATCAGAATCGAGATATTCAAGAGATGTGAAATTGTAATATCCAATAATTTCTCTTGATAATTTGCATTTTTCATAAACATTACTTGGATTTTTTCCTTTGTTTTAGAGATTTTACAGGATATTTGAAAAATACCCCCCCCCCTCCCACACACACACACAAAAACAAAACAAAACACACATACAAAAAAAAAAAAACAGAAGATAAATTTCTCATAAAAAAAAAAAACAACAACAAAATAATTTTGCTAAAACATAACTGACAAAATATAAATCAACTTTCCATGAAATTGTGATAACATATTTATCAGACACTAAATATAAAAAAGCTTTTGAAAGAATGGCTATCATTTCAAAATAATAAAAGTATATCATGAATAGAAAGACATTAAAAACACTAAGGCCAAATGTGATGTCTGATCTTCTTCCAAAAATATCATTCATTGGTTACCACAGAATGAATGCAGTTCCTTATTATGGGTACTAACAAACAGTTTGAATCCAACTTCTGAAATTTAAGATGGAGCCAGTAAGTTTTATACTTGCCTTAGAGCAACCCCTTTATGACTTCCAGTGGGCACGATCCTGATATACTGAGCTAGAATGTTTTTCACAAAGTAATTGGTCACAGGTGTGTTTGTATCTGTGTTTCCTGTAAAGCTCTTTGCATTGCCATCCTGGTTGTCAGAGTAAGGAATAAAGTTCACTCCATCCATACTGTATAACACCTTGTATCGTGCTACCCATTTGTCATCTCTGCCTTCACCCTGAGTAACCACAGCAGATAAATATTTGGGCTCTTCAAAGTCCACTTGGATGTATGGTGCTGGGTCGGTGGCACTGCAATATTAGGTATTGAAAAATTAAACTATTTTGACTTCATAAACATGTACTAAAAATGAATCAATAGTTCAAGGAAAAATATGAGACACTACACAATGAAATCAGGCACTTGTCAAACTGAGGCAACCAGAGAAATCACGTATTATTCAACAGTGAATGAATTTCAAGGTAATTTTTATTTCTCCACAAAGTCAAAATGCATTTCAGAATTAAATTTGTTGAAATAGATTGAGTAAAAGTCCAGAAATTGTAATTTAGTGGCACGGGTTAACAAAGATTAATAAGGATTTACAAAAGTGATCGGCCATTTTCTCACTGAATTCAGCTGCAGCACCAGGTCACCCCCCTTGTAATTAGTAGCCAATAGCTTGATTTCTACTCAAGGTAGAACAAACTTTTTTTCACCAACAGAAAGGGAAATTAATAATCTTAACATTGGTACCAATAAGTCCATATGCTAAATATTTGATGAGAACCTGATTTCATTGTGCCGTATCTCGTATCTTGTCTCAGGATTGTTTATACATTTGACCTGTAAGTAGATTAAAGTGGCATATACGACATGGGCAGTTAAGACAAAAATGAGAAAGGAATTATGAATGTTTGTAAATATGGTTCTTCTTAAAAAACATTGAATGTAACATAAAAAAACTGAACAGTTTTTCGATGCTCACAGTGGCATCCATGAGCTTTGGTAACCACTTTCTGACAATCTAGCATATTCAGGACCATGAGTTGATGATTCGGAGGACGATGCACTAAGCTGGCTGTCCTGTACAATCCTTTCATTCTGCATCCCCATCTCCTTGATGCACACTGAAAAATTATTAAAAACAAAAATAAATATTGTCTGATGCAAGAAATGACACAGGGACAATATGGCAATGACAAAACTTTAGTTACAATGACTTTGGATCATTTTTAAAAATCATGATCACGACACATTTCCTTCCCTAACAGAACTCAATATATGTAATCTTGAAGGCTATATTCGCTGTCTGCACTTTCTATATGCTATATAGAAAATGACCAAATGAACATACAATTGCAATCCACATCCACTGCAATCATACTCACTACCTCCATTACCATATGTCTTACGCCCAGAGCAAATGAGTCACAAGTCACTCTCGGTGGTTGCAAGTTATGGCCGTTTTTAACTATTTTTCAGCTCAGATATGAAAATTTTCTTTTCAGGATAGAACAAATTTAATGTTTGCTTAGTGGAATACACATATCTGATATCTCAGTCAGAAAATAGTTAAAAAACAGCTGTAACTTGAAATCTCCCCAGTTGACTTCCGACTCATTTGCCCTGAGCGTGAGACATATATAAATGGTAAATCAATGATTACACTGCATCTTTGTGATATGTGAATGGTAACAAACAAAAGCTATTGTGGGGAACAATGTAAATGAAGATAAGGAGATCTTAATACACTGATATATTGGTTTATCTTTATGTCACAAAAACATAGCTATAGAATGCACTTACATGGTTCAAGTGTAGCACTAGACATTGGTGTGGGTACATGATACATGCCAGGGGTTGGGCTTGGTGTTGGTGTTCCACTGGACACAGTTGGTGGTTGATTGAATGGCAAGGGTGGACGAGGTGTTGGAGCTGAGTTGGAGAAACAGCCAATGTAGTTCACTCTGAGGCCTGGACCATAAGATGTTGACTCTACAGGCATAAGCCTGATATATCTGGCTCTGATGACCTGGTCACAAATTCACAGACATGGTGAGCTAAAACATACATATTTTTAAATTTTCCTCATTGTGTTTAAGTACAATCACCTTTATTGTCACATGATTCAAGATCTGTGTCAAAAAGTGACTATTTCTAAGATTAAATCTAATCAATCAATATGAAAATTTTAACTCTCCAATCATTAATTAAATCATGTCAATGTCAATCTGATTAAGAGATCTGTAGTAAACCTTAGTGGAAAAAGATAAAGACTTACATGTGGGAAGTAGTTTCTCACAACGGTGTCCATATCTGAATTTCCTTGATAAATCATTTCCTCTCCTCGGTCATTCCGAACTGGGTAGAATGTGTACCCATCCATGCTGGTGCTGATGGTATATCTGGTTATCCATCTGTTTGCATCCGGGCTGCCCTGTGTGAGAACTCCAGACAGATTCTGAGGTGTCAGGAAATCCACTTGGTGCCATTGGGAGCTGTCTGCAAGTCTGTAAACAATTAATACAAGTAAAAATCATCAAGAAAATAAGAGATTAAAACAGCAGCAACAAAACTAGGTTTATTATGTACAGTTCTATTCAAAAATAATCAGTCATACTTGAGAAGAAAGATTAACCAAGATTAGTGTTATAGCATATTACTGAGAAGAGACAAGCTTGTCTCAAATCTGTTCTCTTCTTTTTTTTTCCTCCCTTTGCGATGTTTCTATTTTCTGAGAAAGCGAACATGAATCAAGCTTGTAGCAATATCAAAGAGATATAAAAGAAGGCAAAAGAGAAACAGATCAATGTGTATCATGTCTTTCTACTTTTACAATCATCATATATATATATTGTCAAATGTAAAAGATTACTTAAAAATCTGATTCTCACTTTGGAATCCATGAACCAAACTGGTTGTACAATCTTCCATTGCTTGCACTGCTGTTGGAATTCAAATCACTTGAAGAAGATAACTGACTGTCCTGAAGCTTGGCAGGCATATCCACTTCCATGGGCACATTACATACCATATCTGGAAAGACATATCACCATAAAATTTCCAGAGACATATCATTCTGAATTTTCTATGGAATAAACAGATTATGCATTATAAATATAAAAACTTCATTAGTCTCTACTTAATGGAAATTTTATCTTTGTCTGCATTCTTAAGCCAACATTTTGTGGCATTTCATCTTAATTCAATTAAAATACCTGAATTTGATAATTCTGATACAAGTGTCAGAGATGCAAAACAAAGGGCACTTTAAGTTGGGGAATGTATTAAATGAGAGAAAACCTATAGTTGATTTGAAATGCACATAATACCTTGCGGTGGTTTCAACCATTTATATTGTTATCAAGATATCGATAGCATTATAGGTCATGTAAACCTTTCAATTCAAATATTTACTTCATTGGTCAACATTTCAAGTCTTTTCTATCATTTTTATTTGGCTCAGGGAGTTTCTTACCAGGTGGAGCAAGGAAGGGAGTAGGAGGAGCAGGAGTAGGAGTACTTCCATCTTGATCTGTGCTTGGTGTTGGCGTTCCAAATTGTATTTGAGTTGGTACTGCCATGACTGTTAAATAAAATCCCCATCATCAGTCAATTACTTTTCCACCACTAAATCAAATTTTCATATCAAAACATTTTAGTGCAAATTTTTTACTGTCATAACTTTCGGTATTTGATAGCAACAACTTATTTCTTGAACACGAAAAGATCAACTTTGCCCTTCTTTTGAAAGTCGAAGAAAAATTAACTTAATCGCTTTGTTATGAAAACAAAGCTAAAGAGAGAACATTATACTTCTGAATATAAATATCAGTTTCAATTCCTTCCATAATGTGAATAAAATAATAAACACATAGGAAATTTAAATATTTTTACCTGAACATTCACATCTGTAGCGGACTTTGTAGTCTCTGCAAGTAGCAGAAAGAATCATGTCATTGTAACACTTCAAGCCTCCTGCCACAGTACATTCAGCTTCATCTATGGTACTGAAATCCTCCAACGTGCTCTTGTCTACACACTGAATTTCAGCAACACTGCCACCCTGACAGAACAGTAACATTTCTTCTCTTGTCATCTTCTCAAAGTCTCCTTCTGTGCCGACTGGTGTGTTTTTGTTTATCCAAACTGACCATCCAGAGATACAAGGCACTTCAGGAGGTGGTGACAATGGTGCCAAAGTTGTGGGAGTGGGAAATTCTACAGTGGTCAGTGTTGGTGTGGGAGTTTCTGATGATGGAGTCGGGACACCTAAAGACATAAAGAAATGGTAGACAACTACTTCAAGTCTTGTAATGTTAACTAAACTCCATATTACAAAGACCTATCACCTTGAAAGAATCAATTTTAATTTTTTTTTTTTCCTCAGAATACAGATCTATTGATTTTTTAATTCTAGGTCTATAAGGTTTTACAAGTAGTATTCTGAAAAATATGGAATAAATTTAGGTGGTAGTAATTACATGGGGTACTTTAACAATGTCATAGCTCAGATGAACAATAGTGTGTTATACAAAATTAGTAACCTTGTATATGTACATAACATAATGTGGTCATTAACATAGAAACAGACTTCTTTCATTAAATTTCAACATTTCAAGCGTTTTATAAACATCATTGGGGGGGGGGGGGGGGAGGGTTGTGGAGAAACAGTTTTCCATATGTCATATTTTATGGAAAAGAAATTACATGTCACGTTTTCCCAGCTCTCAGGCAACACATATGAAGAAGTCATAACTATGATACTTTAAAGAAAATGATGCACAATCATTTTTTTTTTTGGTCATACCTGAACAGTTGCACATGTATCTGACCATGTAGTTTTTGCAAATAACATTAAATGCAGGTATGTTGTAACATTCAAGACCATCTTCAAGTGTACATGTGGCTTCATACAGATCCTTAAAATCAGTGTATGTGCCAACTTCCACACATTCAATGTCTGTGATATTCCCATTGGGACAGTAGTCAGCCAGTTCTTGGGCCGTCAGTCTTTCATAATCTCCTTGGTTGCTCATGTCTGGTGTTTCCCTGTTCACCCACGGTGACCATCCAGTCACACAAGATGGCTGAGGAGTGGGAGTCTGTGACACTACTACTGGTCCACTTGGTGTGGGTGAACCAGAGAGACCACTTGTGGGGGATGCATAAGATCCACTTGATACAGGAGTGGGAGATCCATGCTGTCCAGGGCTTGGTGTTATGGCTACACAATAGCAAGAAAGAATAAAGAAGAAAACAGCACTACACTTATTGTTTTCATACCTAATCTGATCAACAAATATAAATTCTGACATGTGATTTCAGCAAAATTTTGACTGCATTCATTTGTGAAAGGACAAGAATTTCCCTGAGACTTGACGAATGCAATATTAGATACATAGGAGATCCTTTTTTTTTTTTTTTTTCATATGCACCATCATGTAATTAACATAACTTACAAAATATTCATGCACAAATGAATCTTCAAAAAAAATTCAAATTATAATCCATACAATTATATACACTGCAGGAATAAGACAAAAGGGTTCAGAAATATATTTAAATACTCAAAAGCGAACAATAAAATGTTTTGCAAAGATTATGATACTTACTCTGGTCACAGACATCACAGAGCACACGAATTTCATAGTCCTCACATGTGTAAGAAGGTGAATTTGTGCATGTGAAACTGGCATCTTTCAAGGAGCAGTCAAGATTAGGATTAGTGGGATCCCATGTCAACTTTGAACCTTTCACCCGACATTCAATTCTGAAAAAATGCAAACAGCATTTTTTTTTTGTACTTTCAGGAACAATAAATGTACCTGATAAATGATCTGGCAAATTTATGGCTTTCATTAATCATAACTGGATGTGTACATCCTTATGTGGAATTTCCAAATTGCAATGAAACCAAAGGGTAGACTCTATATACACATATAGAGTCAGTGTGTATATGTATGTGTGTATGATACATAAGGAGCACAGAGACAGATATCTATCAGTACTGAAGTGCTAACATTAGGTATTCACTCTCTGTTCTTCAATCTCTATTTTAATATCTCCCTTGGTATGTACAATATCATTGTCTGTTTTGACTATTCAGTGATTTACAGTTGTCTGGGAAATCATTATGAAGCCAGGGATTGACTATGATGTACAGAATATTGTACAGGGTAAAGTAAAGAAAAAGACCTAAATATTTATTGAATCCTCTTAACTCTTTGACTACTATCCACGGACACATCAACTCAACTTTTGCTCAAATAGCTACCAAGAGCCAACACAGTTTGCTTTCCTAATTTACCTGATTCATATTTCAGTAATTCCACATTTAAATCCAATCCATATTCTTCCATTTCCAATGGACAGCTTCATGTGAAAGGGAGCCAAATATTGAAGATTTAAAAATTCTAGCATTGCCAAAAATTTGATCCCTTGAAATGGCCCAGTCAAAACATGGAAAACAATGCAGTGGTCAAAGAGTTAAGAAAAAGATTCTAGCTAACCCAATGATGAAATCCTTTGAGCATGTACTCGTGGTTGGTGGATCTTGATAGAATATTTCCACCTCTCCAGTAGTGGGATCTGGAACACTGTTACTGACCCATGGTGACCAATACTGACAACCTTGAGCTGGACAAAGAAAACAGTGTCACTATCTAAGTTAAACTCAGGATCCATTTCCATTTATAGCAGCATCCACTATTAAGCGTATTTTTATTTTTTTTTTGCTCTCAAATGCAATAAACTAGTATTTTCCACTTACTAATTTATTGTTTGTGTAGATGGGTTTATTCATTTTAGACTTACCCTTGAAATACTGATCTTGCACATCAGTCACTAATTTTTAATTAACTATTCTCATTAATTAACCTTTAAGGAATCATCCAGAATTAACAAAGATAAAAAGAAAAGACATTTCATATTCACCATTGCTATGTTTTGTCAAGGATAATCAAGCATATACACATTTTTGCTTTATATATTTGTTTAGTGAAATATTTTTTTTTCCTCCATCTTTTCTGAATAAATCTCTCTTCAATTTAGATAGTCTGCTTCTGACTAATAACTCACGGGTGGGGGTTCCTTGATCTGGTCCACTTGGAGATGGTGTTGGTGTCAGCCCACCCGTTGGAATAGATGATGGTGTTGGTGTAAGGACGTTCAATGGGATGGGTGTCGGAGTGGGAGATTCACATCCAAGAACATTGAATCTCAGTCCAATAGAGTTGTGGTATCCAACAGGACGGATACGCACAAATCGGGCCACTACAGGTTCAAACAAATTGGTTACTGGTGTATTTCTGTCAGAGTTTGCATCAAACACAATTGGTCTGTAATTATCATCACTGACAGCATGGAAGTTCACACCATCAGTGCTGTAGTAGACAATGTACTTGGTGACCCAGGAATCTGCATCTGCATAGCCTTGAGTGACAACTCCAGATACTTCATAGGGAGCCAGGAAATCTACCTGGATGTACTGGTCATTGTCAGAAACACTGAAAAAAAAAAATGGTCAAGTGAATCACAAAATGCTGGCTGAGGATTATAAGGTACATAATTTGTGGGGGAAAAAAAAAAGTCTATCTTGACATAAATATAATATCTATCACCTCAATAAAATATTTTGCAGATAATGTATCCCACAAAATCATTACACAAACAGATTACTCACAGATAGCATATTATAGCTAATTTTAATTATTATTTATTTTTAAACAATGAGCATGCTGATACATACACCAATATTTAAATACATAATTTTAAATACATATACGTGCTGCTATCTCGGCCAATGCACTTTTATTCTTAGGCCAGATATCACATTTTTTAACATATGCAATCAATATATTAATAGAAAACATAAGCAGGCTATGTAACAGACTGTAATTGTATGTGTATCAATATTAATTGTATGAAAAAAGTACACATCTAAATAGATAATAAAAGCCATGAAGACATGGTGACAAAGGGATGTGCAATGGCAAATTATAGACACACAATAAATACAAAAATATACCTTGGCATCCAGCCTCCAGCCTTGGAACCATCTTGTTGTGCATAAAGTCTTCCTCTGGAAGGTTTGTGGTTAATGTCAAGGTAGCTGGTAGCTGTCAGCTGCTGGTCTCCAACAATGAGGGAATTACTGATGCCCATTGGAACATCACAGGCTGTAAGGATCCAAAATGCATAATGTGTTTCATCTTCATACTTCAATTACACAAGAATAATTATTGTGTTTGCCTCAATCTCAGCTGTATCACTGAACTATTTCTCTATCTTGAATATATTTAAAAAGTAGGAAATCATTCTTACCGGCCAAAGGTTTTTTTAAAAACCATGTTTTATGACATCAAAAGTGGGTAAATTACATCCCACTGATCATTTCTGAGCCTGTTTTAATGTGAAAATATTAGACAAACTTATCTCATAAAAGATTACAACTCACGTGGTCTTGGGGCCTTTGTAGGTGTAGCACCACTTGGCACAGATCCAGATGATGTAGGTGTAGCACCAGGTGATGGAGTGGGTGTGACACCAGTAAATGTTGGTGGAACAAGTGTTGGACTTATCACAAGTGGAAGGCTGGGTGCACAACCAACAGCTGTAAATCTCAGTCCATAACCATTTGCTGAGGGTTTGGTGGGTACAATCCTCACATA
>JBCAUA010066730.1:0-11138 GCA_038406235.1 Peronia verruculata
CCCAAGAGGAAAGCGGAAGTTGTGGTGCTCACGGGGAGTGTGACTGTTTAGTCTGTCACACAGCCAGGGCAGAGAGTGTGAGCAGAGCAGGGGGATGACACATTTCCGTTTCTATCCTCTACTCACCCCTCGGCTCATCCGATCTGTCTATCCGTCCAGACATTCTTGCCAGCGGCAACATCGTCTTTCCTGTTATCTTTAAATTTTGTCTGCTCATCCCTGCTGCCTTACTTTCTCTCTTTCCCCCTCCTTCCCGTCTCGTCCACCCCCTTTTTTTTTTTTTCCTCTCATTCCTCATTTAGGCTGCCTTTCATTTTCCCTGTCTTTTTCAAACATTCTCGTCGATTTCAGTTTCTTTTTCACTCTCTCTTTCTTTGTTTTTTTTTTTTCACACCCTCTCGATCCCTCTTTCATTCACATATTCTCTCTCGGATCTCCTCCTCCCCCCCCCCCCTCATTTTTTTCCTGCCCCGCTCTCATCTAGAGGCTACTATATACTTTCAACAATAGGTTATATAGCTGTGAGCTATTTTCTCAAGGATGTCTCTCTCCTCCCTCCTCTCTCTCTCTCTGCCTCCGTCTTTCTCTCCTTCCTCATGCCCTCATGCCACGCAAAGACCAGGTCCTTAGACAAACAGCTCTCATCCTATGATCGGCCCATCCACCTTCAGGTCTTTGTCATTCGCCAGGGATAAACGAACAGCATCCATCCTCAGTTATTTCGTTGTTACACCTGATGTAAGTGCTATAGGAACACCTGGCTGGCCCTCTGTACGTGATGACGAGGTGGTACATTCCCAGCAGCTCCTCGTGACCTATGGAGAGAACAAATCTTGTTCAGACAGAGAAATCAAAGCCTTTCCCCTCATAGTAAAAAATTTGGCCTTAGCTACAGCAGCCGCGAGATAAAGTGTCTTCAATTGCCGTTTGTCCAGATGCGATAATTTGTTGTTCTGGGTTAGGCGCTGGTGGTCCCATCAACCTGTTATTTAATAAAGTACATAGGGTTTTGTTCGCATATTCCGAGGTCGCCGTGGCTATGTGGTTTGGCGTCTGCTTCATGGTGAAAACAACTGGACGTCGCTGAGGTTGTGGCTGGGATCGACATACGGCTGTTGGGGGATGGGACGAAGATCGAAAAACCTGTATTTTTGTTTCAGTGACGTAACTGTCCACTGTGTAGGAAAGCCCGGCGTCTATCCTTCTCGGAGAAGGGCAGATATATTTCGAAGGTCCTCCTGTGGGGACAGAATTCCCCAATTTCGAATTTCTAACCACAGAAATTCTCAAAAAGGCGGTCTCTCAACTCTGAGACAGTCATAATAATTATATTCTAACTATTAAAAGGCTTAAGAAGAACGAGCAATGGTTCATGCGTTCTTAAGACGTGAGCAAACTCATTGATATTTGGGGCCAAAAAGAGCATATGAGAGATGTTACCGAGAAATAGACGTAATCGAAGGTGACTTGATACAGTCGACGAAAAAATTGTTGACCTCAGACAAGATTGACATTAACCAGTATAGAGATATATTGAAAAAGATGATGGTAGGATGGCCAAAAGAGCTTGATTTCATGCAAGGAATTACCCTAAGCTAGTTGACTTTAAGTGAACTGCACTGCATATGTCCCAAATCTGGAGTTATACCCAAAGATATTGAAAAAATATCGTAACAACAATTATTAGTTGCTAGGTGGAATTTGCTCGCTTTCTGATTTGGCGTCAAGCTTTGGGTGTCTCTTTTTTCTAAAATTTCGTTATATCATGTAACAGCCCCACCTTTTTTATTTTAGGGGGGGGGGGGTGTTTATTTTTTAAGTAGTAGTTCTTGCTTGATGCTGCACTGACAAATATTTTCATGGGCATTTGAAACATGTTGACAAAGAGTGTAAAAGTCAAATATTTGCTCTCTCTCATTGTTGCTTGTTTAACATCCTTGTCTTTGGCAAAGGGAAATAACAAGGCTGGTCCAAAGCAGTCGTTTTAGCAAGTGGATTATTTGTTCTCGTTCCTTTTGTGTATGTATATCCATGTATGTGTGTGTATATGGTGTGTTTGGTGGGTTGTTTCCCTTGTCTTATCGCCCATTTTGACGGCTTATCGCCCCTACCCGGCAGCCCAGCCTTAACTTCCCCGTATACATCAGCGCGCTCACACATTCCTCTCTCAGGCTGCCGCTCCAAAAATAAATGGCGAGATGAGGATCTCAGATGTTGAAACACTAAAAAAAAAAAAAACTTCCAGGATTTTGTATTGTAGCGGAGAAGGGAGCTAACGTGGAGTTTTGAACAGAGAAATGAAGAAGCAGCGACCCAACACTGAATGCCAATTCCTCTTTCTTTCTTTAATTCATTTCTCTTCTTTCTTTCCTTCTTTCTCTCCTCCTTTCTTTTTTTCCCCCGCGTCCCGTATGATGAAGAAATGAATGATGGCCAGAGAATTCAATTGAAGACAGGGCCGGCCTTAAATTAGGAAAATAAATCTTTAGGACCGCCTGTTTTAATATGTCTCGTTCAAGAAAAAATCCCAAGGATAGATTACTGCATTGAAAAGTGAGAGAGAGAGAGAGAGAGAGAGAGAGAGAGAGAGAGCCGCGCGCCTGGCAAGACAAAAATATAAATTAGAAAAACAAATCTATTAGAGTGGCGAACGTTTTTGCGTTAGAAAAGAAAAGAAAAAGAAACCAGACGGGAGAGAGAGAGAGAGAGAGAGAAAGAGAGAGAGAGCTTTTGAAAGGAGAGCCAGGAGCGTTTTTAATGAGGTATTCGATAGTCTTTCCTGGTTGCTTTTTATGCGCATTCCTGGGCATTTTTGGCATTCTCAAGTTGAGTTCTATGGGTTACTCACTCCTGAGGTTCTCCCAGACAGTAACTGTTGTGCGCGGCCCGGAGACCCCCGGTTTTGTGTGAGCGCTCTAGATAATGACTTTAGATGAAAACGTGAGCAAGTTTGGCGCCCAGCAATGAGTGAAAAAGGTCGACCTTTCCAGTAACTTGGCTGGAGATGAAGCGAAATTTGAAAGCCATTTTTGTTCGTCTTAATGGTCTTTTCAGTCCCGGGACACGAGCATAGAGATCTTAAGCGGAGATGAGGAAAGAAGTAGGGGGAGGGGGGAAAAAAAAAAGGAAAGGTAGAAAATTTGTTGGGAAAATGGACGGGGAACAGAAAGTAGGAAAATGGGTCTACAAGAAGTGTGGAAAATCAGCAAATTGTAATGGTTGGGGGTGGGGGGGGGGTGGGGGTAGGGGGAGCAGATGGATAGATGGAATGATAGATGGGTGGATAGGTAGATGGATCAATGTGTGTGTGGACGGACGAGCAGGTAGATGGACCATATCATCGATACCCGATACTTACTTCAAATGCCAAAGAGCAAACTTTAACATGATTGGTCTGGTCTTCACGATGTTTGTCAATAACTCATGCGCTTGCAAAGAAAAGTTATAAGGTTATCCATAAAAGAGCAAAAAAATCGGCGCCAGCTATGGCAGATGGCAACTAAAACATTCCAGTTTCTGCTCTCACAAATGATGGACATCTTGCTTATTTTTCACGCGTGGGTCTGTCAGAAATATTCTCATTAGTCAACGCATGTTAATTTTTGTAGGACCTGAAGCCTGCGCCAGACATATATTGCATGTTTATATCGCTCACATTCTTCAGTTTTTGTGTGTCTAGAGCGCGAAACTTTCGTGAGAAGGGGGGGGGGGGGATCGTATTTTTGACGTATTTATTGGGTTGGGGAAAAAACAACAACAAATCACTGGTTACAGGTAAGGCCCTTAAAAATGTCTGTGAGCAGCGGCCATCATTACCGTTGTCGTGCACCTTCGTCTCGTGTGTTTTCTTTCACTTAGCGCCGAAGTAGAAATGTGGAAAGATCGTTTGAGAGAAAAGGCACATGAACGTGGGAGCGCACTCATACCTACTCACCGGAACGATTAAGTGAATGAAAGTTTAAAAAAAGAAGGAGAAGAAAAAGAAAAAAAAAAATCTGAAAGAAGAGAATTATAATACAGAATTGTGTAGGGGAAGGAAACGCACAAATACCAGAAAGAAAGAAAGAACGAACAAAAGAAAGGAAGAAAACGAAAGAAAGAGGACCAAGTGAAGGAGGGAAAAAGAGCAATCACTGCCTTGTTACTGAATAGCAGGAGAAGTAACCAGTGCTGTCACTGTCATGTCATAATTAACTCCCCCTTTTCCTGCAGGTCTGGGCTGATGTATCAGCGCCGTGAGCCGTCCTGACAAGGAAGTACTCACGTTCTCAGTCCTTCAGAGACTGATCCCCGTCTTGATGGCGTGTATGTGTGTGCTTGCACTAGGGAGAGGGGGGGGGGGACTAAATCTAATGCCCGGAGAAATGAATCGGCCCGGAAAATTGTTAGGGAGGGGGGGGGGGGGAAATGAAAATGTCCTCTGCCTCGGAACTGTCTTCAGGGTGGTATATAGGAGTTAGAAATTCCATTTTTTATTATGTACCACCCATGTTTAATTCTGGACAATAATATTCTTATTGTGGGCACGATAGCGTTAAAAGAGAGAAGCTTAGGAGTAGATGAATATCGGGGAAAAAGGGGAACAAAATAAAAATGGGGGGAAAAAAAAAAATGAAACGAGAGGGTAGATTTGTCAAATTCTCCATTAAGGATTAAATTGCTCATCTGAAAGGGCTAAATAGGGTTTTCTGAAAAGGATAAGTTGGTCTCCTGAAAGTATTTACTTTCCTGAAAGCTTAGAATTGTTTCCCTGAAAAGGTTAAAATTGTTTTCCTGAGAGGGTTAAAATTGTTTTTCTGAAAGGGTTAAAATTGTTTTCCTAATTGACCAGCATTGGTGAATGGTTTTGGGAAGTGAACGACGTCTGCGTGTGGAGCTAGAGCAGACGTGGATGTCTGAAGATTTGTGCTGCCAGTTTCTCAGTGCCCGCCCATGTGGTCAGCATCAATCACCACTTTCTCCCTTCACTTGTCACGTGTTACTAAAACAAGAGAAGCTATTTAACGCATGTCCAGCTCACTTTGAGTACCTTGGAGAAAAACAAGGTCTGTGAGCTTGTCTGTAAATACTTCTTACTCTGACTTACATACTGTATGCAGAAAAGAAGAACGAGGGAATGATAGAGTGTAGAAGAAGATGTCGAAGTAGGATAGAAAAAGAGAAGGAAAAGAAAAGGAAGATCCAGAGGACAGAAGATAAAGAAGCTAAAGACAACAAGACAATATGACAAAAACAACAGCAACAAGTAGAGAAAGTCGATTACGAAGGGGAGAGAGAAAAATAAGACACGAGGAGAGAAGACGACGAAGACAACAGGGAAGAGGAAAAACACGGAAACAAAGACAAAATGAGAGAAGGAAGATTAAAAGAAAAAGTAAAAAAGAAAAAGCCAAGAGGATGAAGAAGAAAGAGTACGAAGAAGAAAAGAATATGAACAAGGAAGAGCAGGAGAAAGAATAGGAGAAGATGAAAAAGAAAGAAAGAAAGAATGAAAGAAAGAAAGAAAGGAAGAAAGAAAGAAAGCTGGTCCAAGACGAAATGGTGATGGGCACGGCTTTTGCCAGTCCAGGCGTTGGAGGTGGCTGCCACACGAGGGCGCCAGCCGAGAGGCTCGAAGTTTATGGAGACCGAATACCGGTGAGTTCATTGTCTGTGGCCGCTGGTAATGGCCCACCCGGAGAACGTCACGCGAGGACAACAATTCCGAGAATCGCGGGATTCTAGCAGGAATCTAGGCCAGGGCGTGTCCGGTCCAAACAGGGTAGCGAGCGGTATATGTATCACCCCATTCTATCATTCTGTTCTCCCCGGGAGGAGATCAAAATAAACGGTGATACAGATAAAAACAAGACCTAGGATAGATTTGCTCACGGCTCATTGCGATACACAGCTATTCTATATATGGCTTTCACATTGACAAGCTTTCTAGTGAGCGAGCTCTTATCAGTATAGAACTAACAGGCTACAGATTTCTATCTGAACTGTCAGTCAGTAACTGGACTTTGTCTTATGTCGTTTCATTATATACATGTATCACATTGATTTGCATCATGAAAAGGACAGACATCAAAGAAAATTAACCAGCTGTGAGTCCAAAGCGTCGGAGAATTGTTTGATATTGTCAGAACTTCGATTTATTTATTTATTTGTTTATCTATCTATCTATCTATATTTATTTATTTATGTACTTAGTAATTTACTTGATAAACAAATATTCATTCACTTGTATTACAAGACCGAGAAGCTGATCGACAGAGCATTTTTTTTTTTAGTCCAGTTCCTGGTTTTTCCTATCTTGTTTGGAAGGCCGGGGTTTGGCTTTGTTTTCTACCGGCACGACAACATATCACCTCTCAGGTGTGAGGCAGGTCGTGCTGCAGATGGAGTCTGTCTCCTCGCCACACAGACAGCTTACCTCTGCCTTTGACCAGCCCTGGTATTCGTACTGTGGACTGATAGCTGAGAATGAAATATCAACCTTTCCGCTCCCAAATACCAGGCTTAGTCCGCGCCTATTCATCTCTAGGTGGGAGGGAAACTTTTTATTTTTTGTGGATTACATTGCCGTGCATGTCTTTCCTCAGCTGTTCAAATGGCGGGCCGATTCTGCCAAGCGTTGGTTTTGGTCTCTTTGTCTTCTGAAGTCTCAAGATCAACCACAATTGGAATATTATTTAAGGTCAGTTCCGAAATTAATGCTCTTGCACTCCATAACTGTTCCATACCTGCGCGGGTCATTGGATCATGGCTGAGGACGCTTGTTTTGACCACTCCCTCCAGAGCTCTGACCTGGGTTGAACCTATAGGAAAACTCGTCCACATTTTGAGATTGTCCAGTCATTTTTTCCTTCTGTCCTCTTTTCCTCGTTCCTTTGACCTTACATGTATTCCAAAGTACCCACAGTATGTATATTCACACACGCTTTTCACTATATTGTCTTAATTGTATTATTTTAAATTTCCGACCAAGTGTAGCGCAACGTGTCGGTTACCAAAGGCGTACAGGTAGATATGGAAGGACAACCTTATTTTCCGCGATGCTGAATCTAGATCTGGTTAGTTTAGGGCTGAGCGATTACAGAAGCGTTTTGCCGTTTCATCAGATGTCGAGATACTGCAGATCTTCGGTGGTTATCAGCTGAGATGGGGGTAAGCAGAGAGATTGACATCCTTGAAGATGGAAAGAAACTTTAACTCTTGAGGAACGAAAAGAACAACGACAATGTCATCAGAGCTGACCCGAGAACAACTGCGACTGATAACCCAGTCCATTACCATGTTGACACAAATATGCTCTCCATGATCCATAGCCGTTGTTGGTGTTGTTGTTGTTGTTGTTGCTGTTGTTGTTGTGTTAAGCATTCTTTGATAATTGTTCTTATACATCTTGATAAACATTTTTAGCTCCTGATTGTCATTATCGGATTTGGCGAAATGTGCTGTGGCCGCAGTTGTGCAGACACGTCGTTAAATAAAGCGCTAATAGCATTGAGCCACACAGCCAAACAACGAGAATATAACTGCATATTGACGGCGCTAGGGCGGTGAGCGCCTCTCTGCTGTGGAGTATAAATTCCATGTCTGAGGAATGCAAAGACATTAAAGCAGCCTGGGTTATTGCCCGCAGCTAGACAGGTAAATGGGCCCATCTCTCACCTGAAGAGCCGTTAGTCTTGGCGTGTAGATGTGAGCTTTTCCTGTGGCTGTTCCAGATTCCACTTTCTCATTCTTCCTTTTTTATTATTATTATTATTGTTTTCTAGAGATCTGCAGTCGGCTCGATGAATGCATTGAAATTCTGTCTCGATCACGTATTCGTTGCCAACTGAATTGAAAGGACAACGCTTAAACGAAGAAACCCAAAATCATGATGTGAATTCTTTGTTAAACAGTATCTTTGTTCTGTTCGAACGTGGTCGTTAATCAAAGAGACAAGATGGAAATCAAGCGGTTGAGCTGAAGTGAAATCGAAGTGCTCAGGAACTAAGGCAAACATTTTTAAATATTGAACGATGTACGCAAGGGAAAGACCACGATTGATTTGCTGAGTACGTGAACGTGTGTCGAGAAGTGGAAATGCTGGACGAGAATAAGAACAGGAGCTAGATTAAAAGAAAGCAAGTACATTAAGCACGAGAATGGATATCGTTGAAATGTCTTTTGTCGTGTGTCTTTTTTTGTTCATTCATTCAAGTTTTAGTTCCCTCGTCGACATATGGAGTATTTTTCAATAAACATTTCAAAGAAAAGACAACAATCTCTGTCGGAAATTCTGAGCGATTGTTAATTTTAAAAATCAGCATTTTGATTACAATTTTTCTTCTTGTCATTTCTTTAAAGAATTGTTTTTGTTTGGCTTGTTTTTATTTGAGTGCTTGTACGTGATTCTTCCTATTTTTTCAGTGCAGATTATGTTATAAGATCATATAGCACGAAATAAGAAATAAAAGAATTGCTCTTTTATGCCTCGCAGAAGAAAAGTTTTTTTTAGGTAGAACGTACAGGTAGCGACTGTCGAACGTACAGCTAGCGACATGCCTGTGAAATCTTCATGTTTATTGACCAAGAGAGGCCGGCTTTTTGATCCTGCTACATGTCAAAACATTACAGCCTGTATACAGAACGTTGGGCCATGGGGGTGAGGTGGAGTGAGGAGATTGCTCACCGTTACGGCGTAACGCACCTGGCAGGTGGGGGAGGAATGTTACCTGAAAGGGACATAATCATTGTTCTGACTGGCACTTGAAGCCATCAGGATCTTGTCTAAATATCTATCACCTCTGGCCGTCCTCTTGCGTCAAAGGCGCGCCAAACGTAGGTGGTGTATATACATATCGCAGAATACAGTATCTAACTTAGTATGGCGCCGTAGATAGATGAACAGTTGTTCGGGTTGGATCTGAAGGTAAAAAGGCAATCTTATGAATTAAGAGAGGGGTATTAATTCAATTTATCAGGGGAGGGGGGGGGGGGGGTGTTCGAAAAATAACTAGCTACGAATGACCTCCATTACGTGTATATTATTAATAGTTTGTCCTCGTTGACGTGAATTCTGGGATGATCCATCGTACGTGTGACTCCGTTGCTGGGAGCACGGTTAGGGTAATATCTTCTGTTAGCAAACATTTTACACAAGCAAAGAAACATTAGACTGTAATAAAAGGAGGTGCAGTAAAATAAAGGCAAAATTGAGGGGGGAGGGGAACCAAAATAAATGAAAGAGGAGAGGGAGAGGAATGTATTTGTTGGATTAGGATTAGGCCGAAGTGATCAATGACTTCTGTCAGTAAGCATTTACTGAGTGGAGGCGAGAAGATGGTAGAGGTTGGGAGGAAGGGGGGGGGGGGATATTCAGTATTTGTTCCCACCAAGCGAACGGCTGGAAATCCCAGTCTAATTTTAGTACGGGGTACAAACACTGGAAACTGTTCACCACCATAGACATAGAAAATACATAAGAAATTCACTCGATCGGCGACAATTATTGTTCTCGGATCTCGTGGTTGAGCGGTTACAAACATCAATAAGTGTTTTGTTTGTGGCAGGGGGTACAAACAGTCCACCGGGGATTTCCAGGTTTTCGCCTAGTCGGAATATGAAATATTGTTCAGATATGGCAGGAATAATCGTTAGTGTGTGTATTTTGTAATGTAGCGGAGGTTTGCTGGGGTGGGGGTGAGGGATGGAAGGCTAAATGACGTGTTCCTCCCTGGAGTATTTCCCGTGCCGGTAAGACAGAAATTATCCGCATCTTTAAGAGTAATCAGGTTGTTTGTGGATAAATAGCAAGAGCCTCGTCCTTTCAGAATGTTGGGATTAGCGACACCAATCTAGCAAGCAAAGCAGATCTGACGGCAGATGAAATAGGGAGCGCCGGACAGAATCAGAATAGATGCTGTCACTCGGCAAATCTCATGAGAAGCTTGGCTTCACCCGGCACCAGTGGGATGATCTCCTCTCTTCGGTTAACTCTGTGTGTCCACCAGCCGATACGGCGCAGTTAGTGTGCACGCGGTACGCAGCTTGTCACTGGTCGTAAAAGAACTCTTATTTCGACGTTGATTTAGATCCCAATTCACCAAACTAAAGTTCCTGCACGATCGGGTCACATGGTGTTTATTTCTTGTTGTTGTTGTTGTTATTCTTTGTGTCCCAGCGTGCCAGGCACAGTGTAGCCGTTATCGTAGTGATGTGCCATTAAACCTAACCCAAACAAGCCAAAAATCTCCTTTGGGTATTTGTAAATTTTATTGTATCGAGAAATTTTGCCCAGACAGCGGTATCTTCGTCCACTCTTTGTCCGATTTTTAACTGCCAATTGTCCTTTCTGCGTACGTAATCTACACAGGGAATAGCCCGAGTCGCCGCTTCTTGCTTGATAAAGTTTTGGGAACTGACTGACATTTTAAGCCAAGGATGCAATGTGTGAGATGCCTCCTCCTCCTTTCTCTTGATTTACAACCAGGAAAATTTACTCAAACTTACTACGACTTTTTTTGTCGATACCACGAGATAAAGTAAGACGGCTGGCAGGTGAAACAGATCTACCTTTTGACACCACTAAGGACGGGGAGGAAAGAAAAAGACAGAGAAAGACAATCCAGGCAGAGCAATGTCTTGTGCAGCGATGCGCTTACCTCCCTTGTCTGGTCGAGATTTGCGCTACGCTGAGACGGCTTGTGTGATTTGTGCGAGGTAATGATGGCTGGCTGGCTGGCATTGTCCAAATCTTCTTCTATTTACCCTTCACTTCACTCCCCTTGTATCGTCTTCCCCTCCATGGATCCCAGGGAGGCAGTGGGATATGGGAAATGGGTAGGCTAGGTAAAAAATGTATGTCCCAAATCATCACACACTCAACTATTGCTCTTTGCTCTCATGTATATGTGTCAAGTATTGCAGAAGAGATGTACAGTGAGTACTGAGTTGTACCTGTGATCGTTCTAGGACCATCTGACATTGTGGTAAGGATTCCTGTGACTCTGTGAAGCCGACGAGAGCCTTCTCCGCCTGCAGTCTCACCCCTGGCTCATGTGACTCATACAACTGTTGACAGAGAAGCTCCAACTGCGCCAATTGCTGGGGATGGAATAAAAATCTGATGATGGTTTTAATGTGATAATAGATGATTTCATTAC
>JBCAUA010066741.1:0-11137 GCA_038406235.1 Peronia verruculata
CTATCTATCTATCTATCTATCTATCTATCTATCTATCTATCTATCTATCTATCTATCTATCTATCTATCCACCTATTGTTCTATCTATTGAACCGTTGATTGCTTGATCAATCGCTCTATCATTTGTCTACTTACCAAATACAACGATGCCGACCAGTGCATCCATTAATTCAGGAGACACCACTGCTATGAAAATTCTCTACACTTATGTCGCTGACAATCAAGGTTCTCCATCCCTGAGATCAATCCTCATGACAAGGTAACCCTTCTGCATGCCATTAACCAAGATAAAATTCCCGTTTTTTGAGCTCTCTCAGCACTCACGAAAAAACGCGCATTGATCAATTTTGGGCTAAGGATCCCCCCCCCCCCCCCACCACACACAACTTGCTTGATTCCATAGGAACTTCACCTGTCAAAGTCTAATGGCCCAACACGGTTAAAAGCAGGCCTGAAGAACTTGCACGAAAGGTCTTCGACTGTTTGTTATTTGCAGCATGTCCAGATTGGAATATTGCAATTCCTGAATGCGGACATTATCCTCACTGAGGTCTATAGCCCTTACCAGTGGTTGAAGTACAAAAATAAATTGTGTATTTGGTAAATTGCTGCCGTCATAGAATACAAGCCTGGGGGAAAGTGGGGGGGGGGGGGCGGGGCTAGCTGGAACACTCGAAACTGGGATAGAAGGGGAGGGAGGGGGCATGGGCGAAGCAAAAATGTCAGAGATGTGGTTTAAGTGATAGGCTGATATTTTTTTTTTTTTTTTATCTTCAGATGGATGCTTGAATAAATTAAAGGATCGATGGATGGATGGATGGATGGATGGATGGATGGATGGATCGTCGGAAGGATTAGAAAAGCGATGGATGGATGGATGGATGGATGGATGGATAAATGAATGAATGAATGAAATGAATGATGGATGGATGGATGGATGGATGGATGGATGGATGGATGGATGGATGGATGGATGGATGATTGGGTGGATGGATGGATAGATGGTTGGATGGATGGATGGAAGGATGGATGGATGGATGGATCGACAGACGGACCGACTGAAGGATGGACAGACGAACGGACAGACAGACAGAAAGATATATAGATAGACAGACAGATAGATATTTAACAAGAGCTTAATATTCAGAAAGACTAGAATGCCTTCAACTGCTCTTTTAGAACTATTTGATGTTACTCAGAGAGACAACTGAAATTTGTCACCACAGGAGCCTGGAATATCTGGCTATCACAGGGAAGATAGAAGGTAGATAAAGCAGGGGTAAACAAAGAAAAACCAACACAGAAAATCTAAATTCATGGACAACGAATAAACGTCATGACAACAATTCCTTCTTGAGGTTGGCTGATAGCAGATCCGAGTGGAGAACCAGGATCACCAATGTCTGTTCCAGACAAGGCAACACATTATGATGATGTTACTGGACTGGTTTTGCATGCAAGCTACTTTGCACAATTGAGCCAACAAACTCGTGCTACTTTGTGTTATGTAAGCTTTACTTCTTTGCCGTTTGTGTCAACACCTTAATTAGAAATTAATCTATCAAATAAACCTGCTTTATCTTCATCTTGCCTTTCTCAGCTGTTTATCATACTTTTTGAATTTTCTAGTGAGTTACAGTGACTTTAACTGTCTGCCCCGCTGCGATTACTTCAGCGCAAATTTATTTCTTGGCCTCGTGATCTGCTAAATATCTGATCCTATACATATAATGCAAGTCAAGAGAAGGAGTCTTCATTTACAAAATTGCCTTTATCTCCTTTTTTTTCACCAACTGTGGTCCGAAGGAAGCTAAATTGATACATACATAAAGAATCTACATCAATTCACTGGATATTTTCTAACAAAAATTAAATCCACAACAGACAGGCCTTTTATGAATAAGATATATCACACAGTACATTTGCAGGAGATGCACACAAATCTCTATATCATAATATAATATCTGAATAGCAAGCACAGGTGTGTGAAACTTAGGCACAAAACATCGGTCCAATGTTATATATTTGAATTCGTTCTCTAAATAATACAACTGAAACCCTAGGATTGCAAACAGAAAGTTGGGTTTTAATACATTTGGCTTAAAGATTTTAACACACAGTATCGAACATTGCGTCATTAGCTCTAACACCAACTATGGCGTGATAGATCATTCCAGCATCCTCTGCTATTCCTACATTTGGCGAATAGGAAGAACAATGAAAGACAATTCGTTTGGCTTAATTGTGAATTATAACTGACGTCCTTTCTCAAACTCCTTATGTAATGAGAAGAGAAGTAACCCTGGGTGCAGGAAAAGAATACTTAGTAATCGCATAGTTCACATTTTTTTTCTATAATGACTTATCTAAATAAAAAATAAATCAATCTTGATTAATAATCCGATCTGAAGATCTAATGTACTCTATGCGGCATGTTCAAAAGACAGTACTTCAGACATAGGTCCAGCATTTTGTTCGCCTTTTGCTGAGAACCTGTAAAAATTTCATCCTCAATTTTTTCAGGGGTCATTCAAACCTCTGAAAGCCACTGGATTTCTAATCATCCAACGTTCTCTATCAGCGCACTCATTTTTGTACTCAGCAAACGCAAAGATCCGGACGTGAATTGTTCTCCATTTAACATACGGCTTAATCTCCTTTGATTAATACGATTAATTGATACTAGCTCTAGAATTTTATTTCTGGGTTGAAATAAATGTTCCACCGACAGAATTTTCAATTTTGAGTGTGTTAACGTCAGGAAATCGGACAACTTTTGGAAACCAAGCGAGTTCTCACAAAACGTAAAGCCTCGAGTCTCACGGACTCTCTGTTAAACATGGTAATATCAAGTTTCAAGATTAGGCCGACTTTAAAATTACATATATTATTAGATCTAGTACTGATGAATGTAAAAAAAAAAAAGACCTTAGAAACAGAAACTGTATAATCTCTTGCACTGATGTTTAAATTGATTAACAATAGAGTCTCGCTGACAAGAGCAGGACAGAACAGGATTTGACCTGTAAATTTCAATATGATAGGACCCAACCTATAAACTTTTACAGAAATTTACAAGCACAGCTACTTCGAATCAAGAGCCCGATTATGACATTTGAAACTTCCTGGGCCACTGTTATGTCCAGTTAAACGTTCGCTTCCAACTCAGTATTCATGTTACCTGATTCTATGTCTGATTCTATGTCTTCTTCTCTTTCTTGACAAGAACTACAGAGTCTTCTTTTCTGTACTTCTATCGGGCTGTACGACCACCATCTATGTTTTGATCGACTATCATGTTATTTTCTCTCTCTGCTATTCCTACCCATGATATTTGTTATATCAGAGGAGGAAATGCTGTGAAAGATAGTTTATGCATTGATCGAAAGTGAAGATTATGGGAAAGAATACATAGATATTATTTAAAAAACAACTTTCAGTACTTAAAATCTGGTCATTTAATGTACCTTTGTGAGCAGTCAATGCATTTTTCTGGCATGCACATCTCCTTTCCAACGATTTCTTCGCCTCTGAAATGATTCAAAGTAATCAGAAATAGACCATCGATCAAAGTAACAACGTGTCTTTCTTTATTAAAGAACTAATAAAGTCTTTATAAATACTGAATCTATCACCAAGAGTGACACTAATGTTCTATCACTGGTTGTCTATCAACTAAATATCTTCCATTAGCCCTCTCTCGCCAGGTTGATGAGTCCTGTAATGTGTGAATTTTTAGTTCATTCAATACAATAATGCATTTAAGATCAGCAGTGCGATTCGACATTATAGGGGGAGGGGGAGGGGGAGGACACAAAGGTAGGTCATGATGATATACAGATATACGTATATATATATATAAAATAATATATCTTATCTTTCCTGTCTGTAAGTATTTGATGTGTATCTGTAGACAGAGGTTTCATTCAGGCCTGGGAAATGTTTCTTGGACACCTCACGGCCAGCTCTGCCACATGTATATATGTTAGTTGGAAGGGCATGACTATACGTAAGGCCCAATCAGAAACCACCTCATGGAAAAATAATCTAAGATCCTGCCTGTGTAGTCCACACGTATTTTCTTTTCCTTCTCTCCTGAGCCTGCACATGTGCATCATACCTAGTCGTGTTTGGGCATGGATCACCTTGTAACGCCCCTCATTCGCCGGGCGATAGTTAGGAATGAACGTGTGTGTGTGTGTATGTGCCATAATTAACTACATGGCGGTGGGGGGGGGGACCATTTTTCTCCTGCCGTTCCCCGCAAGGACAGGCGTTTCTCAAAATATAATTATTCCTATTTATAATTTCAAATAAGGAATTTTTGTTGTTGTTATTGTTGTTGTTGTTGTTGTTGGTGGTGGTGGTGGTGGTGGTGGTGGTGTGTTGTTGTTGTTGCTGCTGCTGTTGCTGTTGTTATTTGTTTGTTTTGTTTTGTTCTTGTTTTTGCTTTGTTGTTATTTTGTCTTGTTTTGTTTTCTCCATACTCCCATCTGGGAGAAGGGGGACAAAAACAATTAGAAAGTAAAACAATTAAGGCCTCGAGCTCATTTTTTATATTTTGGCAATCCTTTGAAGTTGCTCCCCAGGACATTTTGAATTGTGATTGTCTAAAAACACATGGAGATGTTGACAACCTCTGCCGCGGCCCGACGTGGTTGCAAGTAAAATGGCTGAGATAGTCTTGATTAGAAAAGATCGCCAGGCCGACAAAACCGTAACCTACAACTTCCCAGAATCAACAGTGTGTATGTGGAGGAACTACCGACATTCTTCTTACTGAATCCTCATCGAGCTGCAAGTCAGTCTTGTTTTCATGTTATCAGTAATGCCTGATTTGTTATTCTCATAAATGGCTCAGGTCACAACACAGGGAAAGAATAGAAAGACATAGTTTATTGAGCTTCTCCAAAGTAAGGATTATGACATTATGTGTATAGACTCACTCGATGGCCGAACTACGGCTGAACTTTCCTCTGAAATATTCCCGCCTCTAATCTCCACAAACTTTGTCTGAGTGAGAAAAAAAAAAAAAGGATGCATACTCATAAAGAAGCACGTATGGTAAATGTTGATGATATTGGCTCCATGTTTACTCGTTTATTGTAACATATCAACATAATTTTACAAAAATGAAGACCAGTGGCCTACTTGAGAGCAGTTTAAAGCGTAGGCCTTCCTTAGTGTTCCATATTATTGTAATCAGTGCCTTGGAGTATTCAGAAACAAATAAAACCAAGTACGAGTACGACCTTTGACTTGTTAGTTTGCTCATTTCCATAGCCATGCACAAAACAGTTTCCTAAACCTTACACTGAAATAGTCAGAACTCAGCATTTTGTCAGATTGTGTAAAGATTTTCTCTTTCATGTCCCACAGTATACAACATCGGAGAAGAACAAATTCTACTTTTTGGTCTTTATAAACTATTAGGATTTCTCCATTATACTTTCAGTTCCAGGGCAAAGATTGGATTCATCTAAAAAAGATCTTTGGATATAACTATACTGTGTTAAAAGACGAATAATTATGACATTGTTTACTGCATTGTCCTCTGTGAATCGATGATTAAGTATAAATTCCTGCAAAGGTCCAGGGGAGGAAGACAGTATTTAAGACTATATCAATAACAACATACCAATGTTTCTTGTGATTCAGAGTCTGCCTGTTTACTGTCGCAACAATCTGGATCTATAACAAAATATAAGAGGACAAAAATAAAAAGAAACTAGAAATTAGTCTTTATCCTATGAAAATAAGCACTTTCTGTCTGCCGGTTGATCGTTTTGGCAAATATTTGCCAAAAATATATACAACGAATTTGTTTATAAAATATGTTAGCAAATACGATTACCAAAAAATCTAGATTATATGTCATTGAACATAATTCTCATGGCTCAATTCAAACATTAACGGCTAAATAGGAAAAGGTACAGGACACGGCAAAAATGGACAGGGCAGACAGAGACTGGGAGCTGACGTCAGACAGAGATTCTAGAATAAGATCTTATTGAGTGAAGAGACGTAACCGACTATTTCTTTTTCCTTCGATTACTTTTTTTTTTTTTCAGACAATGGACAGTTACAGGTAGAGCCACAGTCTAGAATTGCTAGGTGAAGGGAACGGGCATTCATGAAATAAATGGATGAATCAGAAACCAATGAAATAGAGGAAGACAGCGAGCAGCAGATATTCTAACATTATGTAGAAATGACATTTCATGCCCTTTATTAGTAGATGTTCTGTTGCCAATACAGTATCACAACTGCTTTGCCTCATCTCCATTTTTGCCGGTTTTGAGAAAGAAATATATTTAACTTTTTGGATAGTTTTTATAACTTGCCTTGATTTTTTTTTTTTTTTGTTAATGAAGCATGGAGATGGCATGGAAGTGAAATAAAGCTATCACTGAAAGGTTAACATTTTCATGACGCTTCATTCCAACTCTACGACTTTCATTCTCGAGATTCCTTTCTCTCCCTTTCCTATTCAGAAAAAGTTAACAACGTCTAAATCTGTAACAACCCCACAGTTCAAATGCTAGTTCAAGTTCTCAAAAGCATGTTAAAATTAAAATAGAAGGTTAAAAATTCATACTTGAAATTCTCTCTCTGGAGAACAATATGTGTGTGAAAAATTAATGACAAGGCTCAATTTCTAAAAGTGATCTAATCCCCCCCACCCACCCCGCCCATATCCTTTTTTCCTTATTCCTTCTTTCTTTCTTTCTTTCTTTCTTAAGAAGTGAGTATCATATATGTGAATGTCGGAATTTCTAAAGCTATCGAACTACATTGTTCATCAATTTCTTCTCTTGTTTGTTTGTTTGTTTGTTTGTTTGTTCGTGTTAATGGTGTAATACATGTAAATTTGCACCAGTGCAACTTTGAAGCACCAGAGCAGACAGAAATACGAACTGTAAACTCGAAGGTGAAACATAACTTCAGACCTGTGGAACAAATCAGGGCAGCACATCTGCTAGTTGTCATTACTGGCTGCCCTCTTGCCAGTCTGGATGGCCGGAACGAATAAGCTTCCTTAGCCCCGGAGTTTCCCTCTCGACTGATGATCTTATCCACACAGGGGAATTACATAATACAAATCTACATCGGAACACCTGGCTGATCATGTGCTCATCAGATCTCTCCCTTTGTTTTTCTTAAGCTTTCAATCCAAAGAAAGTAAGATTATCTCCGCTTCAGAGGCTGCCTGCTTTTGCTGAGAATTTTTGTGGGTAGAAATTCGGAATTTGGAACTTTTGCCCCGGCAGCGATACTCTGCCTATTCTTCATTGATTTTGAACTGCCAAGGGTTTTTTTAACGTGCGTAACATACACACGGGACCTCCGAAATATATTTGCCCTTATCCGAGAAGGCTAGACTTCGGGCTTCCCTACCTAAACAACGCCAAGGGACCTTTGAGATTAAAAATTGTGGGTTGTCTTCATGTCCTTCATCCCCCAATGGAAGACCCAACAGTTGATCTCGGCTAAAACTTCAAAGATGTGAGCTGCTTCCACCCTGAAGCAGACACCAAACCACAGGGCCACAGCGCCCGCCAATCGCTAATACAGTCCCTTCTTTAAATATGAGAGTACTACAATAAAAAAAGGTGACAAGTGGAGGTATTGTTCTCACAAAACATAATCTATTTCATGTGGCCGTCAATTTTGTCACCTCTCGTCACACAGAACATTTCTAAAGGGGTCCACTTGCATCATTCTTATAGAAACTCAATGTAAAGGGCAAAGCTGACACCCTTTCGGCCATGTGGAATTAGATCATTCTTATTACATCAGACAGGCCATTGTTTGACTCCCAGTGACCACAAAGAAAGATAAAATAAGTGGTATAGTGATGGCATAGAGTGGGAGTATAAGAGAGCTATCTGACAATATGTACAATTACAGATGATAAATAGTCTGTTTTAGCTTTCACTCATACATGGTTGTAGATTATGTCTAACCTCAATGATTTGATCTCTGGTCAGTGCAAAACTTATTGAGTGAGGGGAGGGGTGGGCAGGATGGATGTCTAATTAGTATTCACAGAGGAACAGCAAAGAAACTTGTCAATCTTCCCTTGCACCTCGGCACTTGCGAAAGAGCAGGAGTAGGTAAGGTTTCATCTTGCGGTGATTTACACGTTATACGCTAATAAGTACAATTACTTGATATTTTCCTATGTCTTGATAGCAAGTATTGGATTAACACACACACACACACACACACACACACACACACACACACACACACACACACACACACACACACACACACACACACATATGCAATGATGTTACAAAAACTATGGTTATACGTTGTTAATGAGGATTTTCCTCTCGCATAGTCAGTTTAACTCTTAATGCTTGTATTGATACAATGGCATAAGCTCGACTGTACCCATTCAAGTTATTGTTAACTAACTAATGCATCATTCTACTAGTGATGGACTAAGGTACTTCTGAGATGACAAGTGTGCTATAAAGATAACAAGACATTGGCGTCACATCCTGTTAACAACATAACGCTGACTGTTATTGCCTCAGATTTACATAATATATATGTATCATTGTTAATTGTTTCGTTATTTAAATTATTTTTTATTATTCTTATATCATTGTTCTTGTTGTGATGATGTGAAAACAAGAAAATAAAACTGGCTTATTAACTTTAAATATAACTTTATAACTTTAAATATATATATATAATTGTTAGCCCTTGAAGATAAAAACTCTAAAACTGTAGTCCCCCTGCATAGCTCTTGTATAATCCCTTTGATGTCCTTTTGAATTGTTTATATATATATATCTTGTATCGTTCAGCCAATGAGCTGTTCCTGTTGAATAAGTAGAATTAAAAAATGCTTCCTTGTCTTTTCCTATTGTTAATTCTGTGTTGAACATGTCTATATTTCAATCAGTACTCATTCTCTAGCGTCCTCGTTCGTTCCAGTAATGTGTCATTTTTTGTTTGTTTGTTTGTTTCCTTCTTTCTTTTTAAATAAAGCTATCCTTTGCTGGTCACCATGACCAATGAGTTTCCTGGCCACTCGTGATTATTTCAATTAGACTTTCACCCCCAACTCAATGTGACCTGTCAAAATGTCAGTCTTTTATGCATAGTGGTTATTTTCACTTCTTTCATCAAAAACGCGGTTATGAGAAGACTGTGAAAAGACCCTTGAGTGCTACTTAATTTACTGGCAAACCTTTCACTGAATATTTATAAAGAAACAACAAAATTGTAACATTTCAGCATCTCTTACTTGACATAATCACCTAGGATGTGTAGACTATTAAGCAATTCACCCTGCTGTTCCTACACATCGCGTGTGTTTATCCATAAGAAAATGCTGTGAAGGACAGTTGTGAAGTTTCTCTAAAGTGGCATAATGAAACAGGTTAAAATCTCTTCCTCAAATCCTCTAACCATGGAGAGAGGAGTAACCTTGGACATGTCCATACGAATACATAAATATATATTCGAAAAGAAAAGTTTAGTTGTCAGAATTTTGAAAATGTATCATACCGTTCATTTCATCAAGTTCTTGATGCAGGTTTGCACAGATCAATTCCAGTGACTCGTTTGTCTCTGAAATAATTAAAGTAATCAGATGTGAGTTTTCACTTCTCTTAGTTTGGCTTGACAGAAAGACAATAGGTCATGAATTTATCTAACATACTGGAGATTGTTTTTCACTCTTGAAGAGTGGCATACACCATGGTTTCCAAGAAGTTAATGGAAGACTCGGAGTGTTACAAGGAATTCAGTGACAGAGCTTGTACTCAATATTTTCCAAGAAACAATCAGAGATAATATATTGCTTATAAATGAGATGTATTATACAGTGGGGCTGCAACAGAAGTTCTTTACAGATCTGGATATAATATCTGAAATTCAACACCTGACGGTGTCAAAGGTGGAGAGGGAAAAATCTAGTCCAATTTTAAATGTTAGAATGCACCTGATACATACAAATAGCCCTGGTTGTACTATCGTTAACTGATACATGCACTCTAATTCATCTGTCAATTAAAAACTATGACAGTGCTATGACTGACGGCGTTTCGTTACAGAAACTACAGTTTTCTGTGCTGTATTTCCATCGGGCCGTATGTCGTTTGGACACGACTAGAATCTATGTTCACCTGTTCACCTAGACGTTGTTCATCCACTGCTGAACACAGCCCTCCGACATTGTTTTCCACACCCTCTTCTGTCCCTCACCCTCCTCACCCAGGTTGTACCAGCTGTTTTCTCGATGTCGTCTCTCCACCTTCCTTTTTGCCTTCCTATCGATCTTTTTCTTATTCTTGGCTGCCATTCTGTGCATTTCTTTGTCCATCTGTTGCCTTGTGTTCTCATTAGATAGCCTGCCTATTTCCATTTTAATTTGAGTGCGGTTTCTACTATGTCCATGAGTCCAGTTCTGTCTTGTAGTTTTATTTCTATCATTTTTCTTTCCTTTGCTCTCTGTGCTGTTTTCACCAAGTTGTTTTCCTATTCATTTTGCAGTACTTTTGTAGTGTGATCTAGTATACCTATAGGTCTATAGTTTTTTATATCTCTTCTGTCTCCCCCCCCTTTTTTTTTTTAAAGTATAATGATTTTTGTTTCTTTCCAGCGTTCGGGGATTCTTTGGGTCTTGAGTATTTCACTGAATGCGCTTGTTATATATTTGATGGTTTCTTGACCTCCTGCTAGTATCGTATCGCTGGTGATCTCATCGTTTCCAGGTGCCTTTCCTTTCTTTATCTTTTCCAAGCGCATGTTTTATCTCTTCTTCAGTACTTCATGGTACTTCTTCTGTATCGATTTGAATGTAGCAATGATTCAGGCTGTTGCACGTTGTTGTTTTTTTTTTGTACAGTGTTTTATCGAAGTCGGCACACATTTATATTGAGTATTTCTTCTCGTTGTCTCGCCATTTCTCTTCAACATACTGGCTATTTTCTGCTTGTTTCCTTGTTTATATATTTCTTTTGCCTTTTTCGATTGTATTTATTATCTTTTGCGTTTTTTTTTTTTTTGTCTCTGTTTCTTTTCATTTTCTTTACTGTTTTATTTAATTCAGCATATTCTTTCCTTTCCTTTTAACTCTTGTTTTCTTTTGTATGAACTTATTTCCTCTTTT
>JBCAUA010066752.1:0-11137 GCA_038406235.1 Peronia verruculata
ATAGATAGATAGATAGATAGATAGATAGATAGATAGATAGATAGATAGATAGATAGATAGATAGATAGATAGAAGTGGCATTAGACACTCAAAACTCAAAATGACTTAATTATCGCACAATGTTATAAAGTATATTGCCTTTTAGACCTTTTTTCCTGAGAGAATTGATACCAAAATTATCTTTGTATGATTAGTAGAAAAAAAAAAGTTATGGCATTTTAAAGATTGTAAAAAATAACCAATATTTTGGATCTCATGAAAAGAAAAAAAGTATCATTTCGGCACTGTCTTGTATCAAGACCAATTGCCCGAGATGTCTGAAAATCCCAGATATAGAAAATATTGTTGCAGAGATGAGGCTCAATTTTGTGGGTAACGGAATTCAATTTGAGAAAACACATGTATTGCTGGATGAAAAAAGCTTTGGATGCAAACTTGCGCATTCCCACTATAAAGGGCCAATTTTCAATGTTCATAAAATTGTATAAATTCATAAGAAATTTATTCTCCAAAGGATTTCAAAGGTTTTGGTATCAAAATACTCGGGAAAATCTAAGCTGCAGCAATAACACAACAAACATGACATACAGAATCACGGTAATTAAATAAATCTTCATGTAGAAGGCACATTTTGAATTTATTAAAAATGTTCCGATTTTCATAGTATTTAATTTGAAGTTTGAAGCCAGGAACCACATTAAAGCACATATTTTTATTATAATGTCTCTAAACAATTCTGTAATTCAAAATGTAGACTACAAATCTGCTATTATAAAGGAAGTGTCTATGTAGACACCCACAGGAGTCTTACTAATCCTAGCCGTGATATCTAGGTAGAACCCCAAGTAGACCCCCCCCCCCCACCAACTCGACGTTTGTACTTTGCAATCCCGAATCTTTGTCAGAAAAAGAGACCATGAGACGCTCGCGAAATGATTTCAGTAAGATCTAGATATGTTATTGACAAATCATCACATTTATGTTATACCATGCATATATTTTGAATATAAAAGGCGGCTATGTCGCTAGTAGAAGCAGTTTACCTTAGATCTTCTTTTAGATTTAGACTAGATCTACATGAGCAGAAATTTAAGAAGAACCTATCTACTGCTTCAGCCGCAAAATTTGTCTTTCTCTCAATAATATAAGCAAATGCATGAACGTTGCTGGGTACATGGACATTGTTTGCATTTTGTTTCCAAATGACAGCGTCAACACTGACGAAGGACAAAGCGGTTCGCGGAATTCGATTAGATCTGGATCTAGATCTACGAGGGAGCGATGTCCGTTCCTCGACAACGTGACTGTGTAAATATCATAACCTGACGATAAACCCTGAATATTTTTTCTGTACACATTTAACAATATGAGCGATCGTTTTAGATCTACGGAATTACAATAACTACATGATAATATAGATCTAGTGTTGAAGAATCATAATGCTTGACTGTAGTCAGTGGATCATAAAACATTGTTTTAGCTTTTTGAGGCATTTAGTTATTTTAATTGATTTGACCAGCTTTTCACTCATTGACTCTGTGAGTGACCCTTTCCCCGTCTAAAAAAGGTGATTTCTCCTTGAAATGTGATCAAGAGTTGATGTACTGTCCTATAAAACCATTGGTTGCTATTAGATTTGATCGTTTCACAAACTAACTAAAACGAAGCCTTCTGATAGGCCTATTTCACCGCAGTACTGTATTTTGAGAAAAGTGATGATTTGCTGTTGGATTTCGATTATATAAATCAATTAAATTACGACTTAATTGAATTGACCTTTATTACAGTTTTCAGAGTTCATATATCTATATTTGTTGTGTGATAAAGCACCTAATGTTTTAACTTACTGAGGCATTTTTTAAATTTTATTTTTTATTTTACATGCTCTGACCCGCTTGTGCACTCATTGACCAGTGAGTACCCCCCCCCCCTCCCAAACACACACACACACACACACATACCCCAGCAGAAAGGTATCCTCCACTTGAAATATGATCATGAGTAGATGTACTGTCGTATACAACCGATGGCCGCTTTCCCAACTGATTGTTCCACGAACTAACTATAAATTATAGTGAAGCCTTTTTGATATTTTGCATCCAGACTAAACCGGGAGGAAATACGCAAAAGTTAAAGGGTGATCGTTGTTTATTTTTGGTCCACACAAACTTCCCCGAGCATGCATCACATTTCAAAGTGTCGTATTTCAAAAGAAAATTGAATGCCCTTTCTAATGAACCGCTTTAAATGTCCTTTCTAATGAACCGCTTTAGATAATGATAATTCATCAAGCAGAATTAGATTTTCGCCTTTATTTCAGAAACTTAAAAAAAAAAAAAATCATGCTTTGCCTTATGTGATCGTGAATAAATGTATACCAAAATGGACGGCAACCATTTATTCAAATGATGATGCAGGGACCCGGAAGATTTATAACATGGCGTAAATTGTACAACGCGATAAAGGAAGGCAGTGTGTCTTCTCTGTTGCGGCCGATAGTTTTCCGTAGTGGAATTCATGGAAACGGTCGACGTCTTTGCTTTCTTGTAATTTTCTTTCACTCAAACAAATTTTAAATGTAAAAGCATCATCTTCTAGAGCTTTTATTAAACTTTATGTCTATATACACTTTGTAGCATTCTATTATAGGCATTTACTGTCTAAAAACATCAAATGGAGTTTCGGTGCTTGATTTGGACTGCGCCAGGTGGGTCAGAGTAATGGCATGATACGGGTAGCACCTTAAGATCAAATTCCGAAAACTGTCGGTTGCAGAGCATGCAGCATAAATATTAGCCTAGCAGGGCTGTGTGTCGACTTCCTGGTACTGTATTGGCGGCGATCCAGCTACAGTAAGGTGGGATACTACAGTAACAGGGTGTAACTGAACAGACTAAGGTCCAGTCCTCAACTCCGAGATTCAAAATCACAGCAAGCGTTGTCTTTCTTGAAGTTCCACCGTCTACCAAAGGAAAGGTAAGTGGCAATGCATGCTAATTTACTATTCTGGGATGTTTTAGGAAAATTAGTTTCTTTTTCTAGCAAAGCGATCATCAACTGTGCAGCAATTTTTTTTTTCTCCTAGAGAGGTAATTTGAAACTGCAACTAATAAAACGTGTACCATATTGTGATCAAATTGTTTATACAGATATGGTGTACTTGTAGGCCTTTGCTTGATAGCCTATATTCATTATATATATATATGTAGTTTTACCTGGTGTGATTCAAATAACCTGCGTCATATCCTAAGGCGTTTTTGCTAGCAAACATAATTGTAACAAGCATTTTACTTTTGTTATTCATTACTTTCAACAAACATCATTATAGAATCATATATAGTTGACAGAAGTGATGTATCCCAACAATATAGCTTGATGATTTAAAAACAAATTTCCTATGGATTTTAGTATAAAGAAACCCTAAACGTACTTTTGAAGCGAATGAAATAATATGTTGTGCAGAAAATATGTTCTGAAATACTAACTTTTGTCATTATCCTGCGCTTTTTAGATTTGTGTCTGATCAGTTGCTCGCTGTTAAATTTGTGCTGTTGGAAATCAAGTAGAGATGATTGATAACTCTAGTGCAGTGTCTGACTGTGTCTGAAATTATTGGTTGCCAGGAAACAAAGGAAGCTCACTTATACCTACAAGACTATCATTTACGTCACATACTGACGGACTTTAAAAACGTGACACTTGAAAATGATTCTACTGACAGACTTTAAGAACGCAACACTTAAAAATGATTCAATATTTGGACTTTACCCAAACTAATTGTATTAACCCGTATTTTGTGTCTGTTAAATGAACAAGTGAGGATCAATTTTGTGGAAACTAGTGTTGGTCAGTTTAAGCGTGTGTCAAACAGCGGTTCTCAAATAGGGGGTCAATAGAAGTCTTCTGTAGGGCCTATTAACAAAATAAGCCTGCTTCTTGAAGATGGAGACGGACGGTTCTCGGACATAGGATTCCTTATCTGCCACGAACCTCTCTCGCTGTTGTGCTTGTTGTTGGAATCTGTTTCTCAAATGAGAGATTATAATATGCCCATCTTGTGCACGTATTGTCACTCTTGGGTGATCACCCCGAGGCCTGTCAACGACGTCTCCAGTATCTTGGTGTCTTTGTTGCAAGCTGGAGTGACAATTTAGTCTTCTTGCCACCTCTCTTACAGACATTCCAGCTGCAAGCAAACCTAAGGCTCCATTTCGCTCATTTATGCCTAACCGAGGCATGGTTAAACAGTAAATACAGAGAGTAGAAGTTAAAACAAACTTGTTTTTTTTTTTCGTAACTCGAAAATGTGCAGACTACACTTAAATGAAAAAATCAGTATTTTATCTTGCCACGTAGTCCCTCATCCCGGAAAGCGTGTTTCTCAGTTATTTGTCATTATTTTTACAAATTCCGAATGGACACACTGAACTCGCCGTGTAAAAAAGGTCACTGGTGGGGAAAGTGTGTGTGTGAATATAAACACAATAGGCATCTATTAACCCATTTATTCTAAAAATTTAAAATGTTGCTTTTTTAAAGTCGCTCAGTATAATAACATAATGAATAATTCAGAATTACCCAAAAGCAATTAAGTGGAAACACAAAAGATGCAATTTATTATTTTGGAAGCAAAAGAAAAAAGAAAATCCAGTTGTACTTAATCTTTGTTCATTTGTGGGAACAACTTCATAATATTATCCAATGCTTCGTATTCAAGGCCCTTTTCTGCAGTGGTTTTGAACTTTGCTGGGCCCAAGCAGGATTAATTCTTATAGAACTGTAAACTGTTGTTGTTGTTTTTTTTTTTGGGGGGGGGGATGTTTTTGTTGTTGTTGTTTAATTCTAATGGCTGAACAATGCGATCCATTATTGGTTTTAACTTATTTACCAGAAAGTCAGTAAGAGGGTCTGAGGAATTTCCTCCATTTTTTTTAGAAACTCGCGTGCCATCCCTCTCTTCTTCTTCGGACTTAGGATCAAAAGTTCTGGGGTTGAATCCCAACAGGTCACGGCATTTTGTGCTAAGGAAAGACAATTTGCACACTCTTCGTGACTGGACCAAAGTTAAAATTGGTATCCTAGTACACACACAGAATGATTTTGTTAGACTATTACGGATTTGAGCGCCTAACAGGCAGCCGCTTTGTGTGCTTCCCAGGAAGCTCAAAATATAATAATGCCTGTAGGAGTAGTAACAAATTGTGAAGCACTTAGAGCCGTTGACGTGCGGAGATAAGCGCGATAGGCCTAAGCTCTGGGTTATTAATAGCATTAGAATTATTTGTTGCCCTGAAGAAGAACCAACCAGATCCGAAAATATGGCTCGAGACATTGAAGTCAGTAATTTAAGTCAGTACTTCTTTATTTAAGTCAGTAATTCTTTAGAAAATTATTTGTTTACTTTAATAGCCGTTGATATCTTAAAATTTAAGACATTAATTCTTATAGACTGATGATGATGCCTTCTGTTGCATAAATGGATTTGCAATTGGCCTGTGACCGTTTCTAGACTTCCAATGCTTTCCACCTGAGTTTATTGTTCTGGCTCATTTCATATTGTGATTTTCTTGCCACAGACTTGCTGTCCCCAAGGTGTACAACAGTGGAGCAACGCCAGACCAGGATGCTTCGTGTAGTTAAAAATGGTGAACCTAAATTTGGGCGAATGTTCTCAGTTGCCATGCAATATTTCCTTCTACATTTGGTGCCGGTTATGTTAGTGATTTACTGGAACACTCACTATGCACGCAACACTTTGACCGAACAGGATACTCGGACGTACATACACGACTTAAAGACATTCGAAAAACCGTTGAAATGTTACCCTAGTTCCTGGCATGTCAATAATGTCGTTATAAATGGGTCATCATATGCACCTTCGATGTGGGAAAACAGTCTCATCCTACCATCCTTTGTAATGTTCTATGACTGGAAAACCCATGCTGACTTACTGATGATATGGACCAAATCTCTGTTTCAGCTTGTGTGGAACTGTTTGATTTTCCTCAAGAAAAAGTTTGATTGGCGAAAAGCAGCCCTGTATTTATGCATTTGGTCATGGTTTACAGTGATCAACTTGTATGGAGGCTTAGAAATGTTAACAACAGGCAACAGATATCTTAAGGACAACATTATACAATGGTTAGAGAGTCGGGTACTGGAGATGCCCTTTGCGAAAGGCCCGCCTCCCACAATAGGAGATCATCCTCTGACAGGTGGCCTGAGCCCACCATTTTACATTTACAGATTTTACAGACATTACAAAGAAGACGTTGTATTCAAATGCGAATACATTGTTAAGAGCCCTAGAAAAGCCCTGTCTGTATTCAAGACGTCAGGGTGGAGAAATCAAGGCATTCCAGTTGTACCAAATGATAAAATCTTTGTCAATACTAGCATTACGCGGTTGAAGGAATCAACTGGAGAGCCCGATATCCAGTGGTTCAGTATCATCACAAGTCTGACCATCAAACTCATAGGGAATGAAGATTTTGGCAGTTACACGTGTGATTTTTACAAACCCATGAATACTGTAGTGAGACCAGGTCCGACCATGTCCAAGGACTACACAAAAGACAGTAAAAAACCACCGGCCACACCAGACCCGAATTGTAAGTGCAGATCCTCACCACCACCACAGTCGCCTCCACGTTGTCCAGCGGATCATACTAAAGAGAAACAAAGTCAGTGTGACGAAAGACAATTCCAGGACTATCCAGTATGGCTGTACAGAAATCTTGTGTGTTTTGCTGAATTTCAGCTTGAGCTTCTTCCAGAGAAGATTGTTCCGGTAAAACTGAATCCGAGTAGCATTTTAACAGACTATACACACTATAGGACGGTCAGTGAAGTTGAGGACATGGAATATGACATCACATCGTACAGTGAAGACTCACAGGAACATAACTGTTGCTCAAAGCTCGTTCAACTTTACTGGCTGCTGACCAGGACCAGACCCATCGCACCTCTTCCTACTTCGCTACTCATTCATGACGATGATGGCTTCATATTTGTGCGAGGACAGTGTCTATGTAAGTCATCATTTGGATTACGAGATTTTGTGGTGTATCGCAACATCTATAACAGTAAGTTAGGCACTGAAGAAAGGATAGCGATTTCTTCACCCAGGAAGTTACTACTGATTCCAGAGCTGTCACATCCTTTCTCTGAAAGAAATCAGTCTACAAACCAGAGCTATAACACAGAATGTTGGGACACCGAGCGTTTGTCCCCTTCTTGTCAGTTCCATAGTGATTTACTAGAGAAAGCCATCGATGTGTTTCTCTTCTATGAAGACCTGATTTATAATGTTTTTATAACGTTTGGAACTCTAGCTTGCCTGTGCATTCTTCATAGATGCTGCATCAAGCCGTTTGCCAATGCGTGTTTATATTATGGTAAACAGGACAGACCATTCACCACAGCGGAAGGCCCTTCCTTGGTGAGACTGAAACCATATCAAGAACAGCAGAACGAAGGGAACAAGACAAACCCGGACTACGGATTCTACCTTTCATATGACGATGAGGATGACTACGACCTTCAGTTAGCGCAGTATGTCAAGAATTGGCTACTGACCAAAGGATTTTCTGTGTTCGACACTAGAACCAATGTTTTACCTGGACAACCTCTGATAGCAGAAAATGAAAAAGCAATTCCTAGATGTTGTCGCTTCATTGTGATCATGTCCAAAACTTATACAGACAATTGCATGAAAGCCCTGGAGTTTTATGCCATTCAGTCCACGGTCGTCAATCAAGAAACTAAGGCAAGAGATCGACTTCTCATAATTCGAGTGGAACAATGTAAGGTTCTCGGTATAACAAGAGTGCCGTGTATTCATCTACCAATAGGCTTGAAGGAGGGTAATGCTGTCGATGAAAACAGCATCTGCGAGTTCCGGAGATGGGAAAAAGCCACACGGCCAACAATGGACAATGGGACAAACCCGGCTGACATCTTGAACAAAGTGACCGAAATGTTTGAAGAATTCAAGATTAACATCATGGTGAAGGATTTGCTGACCTGTGTTTTGACCCTCATATTGTGGTACTTTGCATTCTCCCGGCTACTTCATCAAGACATGTTCATCTCTCATTATATCACATTGGTGACGATGCTTTTGAAATCGTAGGTCATTAACAACGAGGCAGTCAGGCCTACTGCTCTACGGATCATTTTCTTCCACTGCTTTGCTGTAATAAGATGAGTTAATCTTTCTCTTTTCACTTTTCCATTCCATGACCAGAAGTATTCTATGGCATCTTTTCCGATCGTGGCTAACGTTTCCTTCAGTTTATGAACTTAGAACATTGACGGTGTCACATTTAACAAATTTCTGAAATAAATCTCCTTTCATTTGCAAACGGCATCAGTTTATCCACGTATACATGTAGTTATAGCACGGACAGCATGGTCTAATTCCATGTAATCTCTATTCATGTTTGAGAAAAAGCTTCTGAATGCCAAGAAAAACGCTCTCATTATATGAATTGTTATTTTCTTTTTTATATGAAAGTAGCATCGCATTGCTTGGGACTTTGCTTATATTGTGGACGCCATCCAATGTCATGAGTATCACAATATGTGTGAATTAATTTCTATCATGATTTTGTTATATAATTCTGTGCTTGGAAATGTTGCATAGTGATTTGTTCCTCTTCTGAAAGTGAGTATTTTTATCATTCCTTGATGATTAATATGGTTCAATCTTCTCATCTTCAAAAATTGTAACCCAGTATTGATGAACTTACTTAAAATGGATTTCACTGGTGCTTCCCACTGCTATATCATCTGTATCATGACAATATTTCACGGTTTTTGTTGTTGTTATTGCTTTGATAATTTTTACTTCACCTGTTGACCAGGATCAGTCAAGATTCTGAAATAGTGTACTTTCGTCCAAGTTCTATGACAGTAATTAGACCTATGTATTTCAAATAGTTCAGCAATTTTTACAAAAGCCCTTACCAGCGCATGGCCCAGATCTCAGTGCAAAGACAGTTCTTCACTGCAGATGCTAGGGAAGGCAGGGGAAGTGTTTTTATAATATTATTATTATTATTATTATTACTATTACTATGATATTATTATAGAAACTGATAATTCAGGTTTGATTCGATTGATAACTGGTTAAAGCAGTCTTAATCTGCAACAGGATTGTAATATGTTTGTAACTGATTATGAAAGATATAAATTACAAACTGTAATAGGACAAAAATGATTTGTGAAATTGCTCTAATTATTGAAGCTTTACGATCCAACATACCCGTTTTCTTTCTGAGCTGAAAAAGTTTTGTTTCTCTCTCTCTCTCTCTCTCTCTTCTCTGTTTAGTTTTGTTTTCTTGTTGTTTCATGGAAAGGGAAAGGGGAATGATGAGGAGTTAGGGGAAAGAAAGGATTGGTTTCCATCACTTCAGTTCAATTGCTGTTCATTTATGTTGTACTTCGTTCCAAACTGTAGTGGTTTCATTTTCAACGCATCCTTCTGAGTTTTCCTTTCGTTTACTAAAAAAGTTTGAGAAATACTCATATACTGTTACTATCATGGTTAACTTTATGCATTGTATTGTATGTGTCTTTTGTGAAGGTCATGCTGTGTCGATAAACGTAGATATGTAATTAGTACCATAAAATATGTTTATGCTTATGAGCTATTTGTATCTTATTAACTTAACATACACGGTCATAGCTACACTTCGCTCAATATAATCTGCCAGGTCACCGGACTCAATAGCTAGTACTGGAATACACATTCAGTCCGTGTTGCTAACTGGCCCAGTGAGAAGCGTCGCCTACGTGTATCAAATGTGTCGTTGTGACCCGCGCATGATTTATATTTATCGATAGTATTGATTACCAGTGTAGTGCGAGGCTTAATCTCTATTCAATCTCTTTGTCATTGAAAAGAAAAACCTCATATTTTGGGTAAATGCATGACCGATTTCAAACAAACAAACAAAAATGATCACGGTCCTTTTAGAAAATCGATATTAAAAATGTTAAATTCAGAACGTTTGATGTGACTGAGTTATTTTTGTTGCTGACTGTTGTTGTACATGTTGTCTCTCCCAGAGTCATGTCTGTGACAGATCAAAATGTTGGGTGTGGTCTGAGAATACGATAAAAGTAAAATAAAACTGAGCGTACATACTTGAATGGACAAGTGAAGAAAGGTGGTCAGAGCAGAGAACTAAGAGAGAGAGAGAGAGAGAGAGAGAGAAAATGAGGTGTTGAAAACAGATAGTTGATGAGAAAACATTACTGTTTTACAGAGTAAAAGTACAGCTCTGTTTTTCCATCTTTCTCTCTTTCTCTTTGAATCTCTCTCTCTCTCTTTCTCTCTCTCTCTCTCTCTCTCTCTCTCTCTCTCTCTCTCTCTCTCGCACACGTACATACGCTCATACACACACGAAAACACATACATACACTTGTGATGATATCAAATCAATGCGTTTATTTCAGTCAGTAAACATTCTCTACGAGCAACAGCGGTATTTCTGTGTAAACGATCTGAGCTATGGCAGTACACACAAAGGTAAACTTCGTGATGCCTTTCATAATACACAGGAACAGAAGTGATACGGCTGTACAGTATGGGGTTATTCACTATCAAGCCGAACTGTCAGTTCTGCTTGATGATCCAGAGCTGAGAAATAGAACCGAACGTGAGTGGAAACCTTGTAGGTTTGAATCGATCCAAATTGTCTGGCTTGACAGCGATTAATTTCTGTCTGATACGTTTTTTATCAAGCCATCAAATCGAGATCACACCAAGTCATTCCCCTTCCCTTTCCCTACCTTCCTGCGTCAGACTACACGATCAATGTGGTGTCTAGTGACACTTGTGTTTGTGTTGGGATTTAACGAAACATCAGCACGATTACGGCTATACCGTGTCAAATACGGTGAGATACGTTTAAACGTCAAGGAGAGGAGAAGAAAGAAAGTGGGACAGAAGATAGGAGCAACGATAGAGAGAAAGAGATGTCTCCCCTGGAATGTCGAGGATGGCACTCCATGGGAGACACCCCACCGATGGTGGGCTTACACCGCCTTCAGGTGTTGTTGTTTTTCTTAAGCCTTTCAATCCTAAGAGACAGGATTATCTCGGCTTGTAGAAGTTGCCAATTTTGCT
>JBCAUA010066763.1:0-11137 GCA_038406235.1 Peronia verruculata
AGACCCATACTTCTACGTAAAAGATCAAAGACATCACCGGAAACAGCGGGAGCGGAGGGGAGGGCAAGAAGAACTGTTAACAGTCATACACAACCACTTGCCGTGCGAGTAGGGCATGACAGGCAGGATTTCAGAAGGGGGAGGGGGGGGGGGGGGGGTTACTAAAAAATGAAGTATGTTTATATAAATTTTTGATTTCAACCCAGATAGGGAAATTATTAAGCGTAGACTAACATTATAAAATCAAAATGTTCAGACATATTTTTTTTGCTCTGACATGAAATATTGTATTCAGAAGCACACACAAAATGCATTCAGTACATTGAGAATTCTAGAACTGACCTGATTCTCTGTTGAAGTAGATCATCATATTGTTTCACAAATGTTACGCCTCATAAAGAATTCTGTCCTCCACTGGTTAGTGAGAAATAGGAAATGATTACTGGCAAGTATTTCTTGTAGTTGGATGAATGAAACATGAACTCATTGACATTGTCTAGACTGTAATGTCTTGTACATGCTCTGTCATTGTATTGTTTATTGTTTCTGATGCAATGAATCATGTCTCTTGCAAGTGTCTGACCACGACACTTATCCATAATTATAATTGTTTAGTTATGCAGTTGGATTTTGTCAAAGAAGGAAACCCTTATGTCAGTTTTGAAATTGGATAATGTGGTTGGCTTTTTTTTTATTGTGATATTTTAATTTTGAAATGATCATTCATATTGTCACTTTCATTATGCTTATGATATTTTCATGAAAATTTTCTTTCCAGGATGTGGCTTCTTGATGGGTCAGAGCATCCGAATGTTCTTGTGTCATTTGTGTGTTTGTGTATACGAGTGTGATTTTGCGTGCTCCCTCATTAACCTTTGACGAAGTCAGTTCATGTCTGACATTCTGTGAAATGCACTCTGACCTGGCCACTGAGAGCTACAGGATGAAATAGTAGTAACAATAGAGTACATAATTATCGTCGCTGTCTGACTCAAATCGCATATGCTAGGTTAAACACATTTTTTTTTTTTAGGTGAAAATAAACTAACATCAACATCAGATCCAACATCAGAAAATCTGGCCAAGCCCAATGTAGATTTTCATCTCGAAATCGTTATGTGATAAATCAGTGTGGGGCTTGAAGTTTATATTTAGGCCAAAAATGTGTTTATGTAACTTGGCACTTACATGATTAGAGTTGAGCATTGAGGATATGACACTTATTTCCATAAAAAAAAGGTCATGTTCTCTATGCTCTGTACAATCTGTCATTGCCCTGGTGGACTCAGTGGACTTGGGTACTTTTTCAGCCTCCTGAAAACTAGACAAGGCAATTGCTTGGTAGGCTGAAATCCTTACTTATTTAGCAATAAGTTACATATAGTTGAGCTGTCTTTACATGACAGACTATAGCATTTCTGAACCAGTGGACACAGGTGGGAATTGTATTGTGGGCCCAATGTTGCTCAGTTTGCAGAGTATCTCAGATACAGGAGTATATGTGATCAGTTCTGCAAACCAAACAAGAAAAGAGAGTTGGCTAAGACTGGGATCAACAAGAGAACAGAGACAGTTAGCTTGTCATTTCTCTTCAACCCTTGCTTGGAGCACAGGGGATCTACAGTGATTCCCTCTCTCTTTGATTTCGGGCAATCTTCTTCCCAGCCACTCAGCTAGATGAACTTGAACCCTTGAATTCTCCGTCTCCACGTCTATCCTGGGTGCTAAAATTTCTGCTTCACCTGGCGGGTTTCAGTCAAGAGCCTGTCAAGTAATATTTTAACCCTTTGAACCCTGAACCCCTGTCCTATCTTGACCCACCACCTGACCTCCTGGACACTTGGTCAAACAGGAGGGGGCGTGTCAGCCCGGTCTACCGGGCATACGGTGCATAGGCAAATTAGCGCGTGCCCGGTTTACCGGGCATACGGGTTCAAAGGGTTAAGAGAAGACTGAAAAAAGTAACTTGATATCAGACATGAACTTGACCTCCTCTAAATATGTACTGATAATTAATTATTGATTTTGATTTTCAGTTGCTTAACACTTTTTCTGTAGGAACCGGAAGAAATTCACACCTGCATTCTGTAGTCGCATGGATTTTTTTCTTTCCTTCTTTCCTTTTTTTTTTTTTATTTCTTTAAATTACTGGCATGGGCTTACTTTTGTTTAAGATAGCATTTGTGACTGAGAATTTAGTTTCCATGGCATTGAGGACACTTGTGTCCTCACTTACCTGCCTTAGTGTTACTGATACACTACTCATCGGAAGATCTAGTTGCACCCTGTCCGACATCTCAATACCACCACTGTACTAAGTACAAATTAAGGTCATATTGGCAGCACTAGTCTAGTCCTGTATAACAACAATATTACTAGCATCACCACTGTACATAATAAATGATATATGTAATGCATAATGTACTCCGTTCCACCCATCAGCATTGCAGTGGAGATTCAATGGTACCATGTTTTTTGTTCATTTGTATGTCCATCCACTTCAGTAACTATCTGTCTTTTATCCTCTCTATTTCTCTTTCTTTCTCTCTTTCACTCCCCCCAATTCTCTCATTTTCTTTCATCCTCTCTCTCCCCCTTGTGTTATTGAACAAGTTAAAAATTGAGTATAAAAAAAAAAAGAAAAAAATTAAATGCACCATATATGAATAATTGACAAAATAGTAGTGACAAAATCATCTTGATATAGATAGCATCTACCCAAACAAAAGTATAGCCACAACAGCAGATTGTTCCAACCCTCACCAAGCACTAGCTGCATCAGCGAGCATGGTCTTTGTCTGGTTTCTTTCTCTCCTGTGGCGTAAGTGTTTTCTCTGGAGTGAAAAAAAAATGCCATTCTCAAGCCTCACTTCTGACATGCTAGTTTTGCTCCATTTGACAATGCAGACAAAAGAACTGCACCTGAAACTACCTCTGTAATACTGCAGACTTCGTATAAGCTGCTTGGGAATTTCATTGATTGGGAATTTCATTGTTATGGTGGATACAGATAAAATTTTGAGATTTGGCCATGCCTCTCTTGTTTGAATTATGAAAGCTGACAGTGACAAGTATATTGCTGTCCCTTTCTGCCCGAAATACTGATCCATCAAACTTTTTGTCTATCCCTTAGGAATGTTTTTGTCAGTTGGAAAGTCCTTATTGAAAATCTTTACAGTTTGGATCAGACCCATCTCTTATTGTAAAAAGACAGGTGCTTAACTTAACCCTAGAGATGTCAAGAAGCCAGTCAGCACAATGAAAGGGTCACTCATTATACTATCATAGTTGGCCTCTGAATTATTTTCTCAGTAACATACAATGAGGCCAGAAAATGTTTGACTTATTAATGATGTTGCCTTCAGACATTTATCAACTTGACTGTCATGTTTTAAACATCATTAAATATTCACAGATTAATTTTCTGGAAGTACCTTTTGACACTGTCAGGGTTAAAGCATCCTTGTTATGGTTGTGAGTGCAGTGAAGATTTCAGTCCCTAAATTTGCCAAGCTGGGTACCTTGTGTTGCTTACTAGAATTTCTGGACATTCCCCGACTCATTCTCTCAAGTCTGATTTAGTAAATGCCCCAGTAATATCTATAATAACTAATATGTCATCAGAATAGCAAAATCACAGTTTATTCTTCATACTCACTCTCTCTTTCTGTCCGTCTGCCGTTTGTTTGTTTGTTTTCCCCTTACAGAAATATACATCTATCATCATTATGGCAGGTTGAGAGCGAGAAAGATTAACTAAGCCCAAATTGTAGATAGTTTGTTCTCATCATGTGTTACCATCAGTTGTCTTGTCAGATTTGGAGTACTCACTCTTATGAAGCTTAGTAATAGCCAGAGGACAAAAGTTAATACAGAAAATATACAGGTTTCAGCTTTAAATAAATTAATAGACTTGACCCTACCTGAATTTGGAATGTGGAATTCAAATCTTGTGTTTATAGTAGCATTCCTGTAATATTTGATTTGAGAATTGAAAATATACAGTTGTAAAATTTTCCTTGAAAATATTCAAACTTCCCAAATCCTCTGATAACATGATTTCATCCCATTTTTTTCCACTGACTTCTCCAATCAATCCTCCACTACCATGGTCATGTGTTCTGCTTACTCTGTTGACCAAGTATTTGTTAAATTGTAGAAGGCTTGCACAAATGTTCTGTAACTGACACATAGATGGCCTTCCCCCAGTTCTCAAAATTTGCTGAGAAACAATTAGGAGGTGTTGATGGTTGGCTCCAGCAAACAAACACTTAATATTGACAGACTGAACGTGTACGTGCCACTTAGAAAAGAAGGCCAGGAAAAGAGGTGGGGGGGGTGATTGAAGATGGTCTTGAGAATTTTTTAAAATTATTTTTTAAATTAATGTCTTTAATTATTGGAGTGTCCATCTCTCAAGCAGAACTGAAATTGATGAGACAGGGTATAAGAAAAGGAGATCTCATTGGAGAGCCTCTCTTAATAACAAGCAACAAATCATGAAAGACAGTTTTGTCTGTGATTTTAGATAAATTTGTGCTGTTTTGTTTGGTATTGCAATTGTTCCATGTGTCTGCAACACTGGTCTTATTTCAGCGTGTGTTTGTATTCTTCCTCTGGGGTGTATCTATGTGAATTTGTTTCATTTTATCATTCAACTTCAGTGGCACAGTTCGTTACATCTGTTTTCAACCACTTGTCTCTCATCTGGTCATTTCAGAGCTGCAATGATGGAAGGCTCTGGCAGTCTTGAGGAGCAGCTGGAGGCCACCAAGGTGAGACTTCAGCTGTTATTTCATTTTTTTTTTTTTTTTTAATTTTTAAATCATAGACCTTTCAATTCCAAGAGGAAGATTATGTTGGTATTAGAAGGTCAGAAGAACTTTTTGGACAGACCTTTTGTGGAATTGTGCACACAATCACTAATTACAGTGGACGTTATCATATTTCTGTCGTTTCAACCTGATATCGAATTAAACATCCTGATATGGCGTGACAGATGTTCACAATTATATTGTACATTCAGTTTGTTTACTCAGCTCAGCTTTATTCCTCCAAGAGAATGTTTTTATTTTGAAACCATGGAAACAGCAGGCTGGCTGCATACTTTGATTGCCAGGGACATTTAGATACAATAGAAAGTTGTCAATTGATTTATACAGGAAAGTAATGAAAGGGTGGAAATGTGCGTATGTGATAATAAATCTGTTTTTCTCTCTTCTCCTTCATTATTTTTTTATGCTATGCACCCTGTCATGTTTGCAGGGCGGGTTCACGAGTCCAAAGGTTCACTAGTCTGAAGGCTAGGCTCAAAAAGGATTTTCAATGCTGTGGGAAGCAAATCAAAGATATTCACATATAAAAAAAAATTAGTTATTTTCAATCAGAAAGACAATGTTGAGTTTAATTTTTGAATTTACAAAGGGTAATAAGCTTGAATCGTTTTTTTTTTAATTTTTGAGGTGTATGTGTGTGTGTCTGGATGTGTGTGCGTGCGTGTGTGCATGCATTCATTTTTCACCGCTGTAGGAGCCAAATTGAGGATATTCTCATAAAAACACTCAGTTGTTTTCATTCAAAAAGATAATGTGGTGATTTATATTTTGACTTTAGTCAACACAATTCACATAACACAGTTATGTATTTTTTTGACCTCGGTTGTGGACAGCTGAGATTACCACCACTACAGGAGGTTGAAAAGCTTATAAAAACCATAACCATATTTTGACTGTCCACACAAAAATGAATGTTAGCAGTCCTCATAAATGTGAACCTTTGGACTAGTGGATCATTCCCATGTTTACATGGTTACCCCTATGGTGCTTGTTCTCTTTACAAAAAAAAAAAAAAAAAATTCAAACAAAAATTCCTGACAATCTAGTCTTACCAGTAAAAAAAAAAAACACACACACACATTGGATAAAGAAAAAAATCACTTTTCTCAGAATAAAAAATTTTGGTCTGGATTGTTTAGTACCATTCTCATTCCCTCAATTGCTCATCATAAATACAAGATTTTTGAGGTATTCACTCATTTGTCCATTGGTATCTGTCAAATGCAAAGGTCTTAACCATACCTAGTGTCAGATCTGAAATACAGAGGTTAAGAGATCTGATCACATTGTGAGAAACGTTTTGTTCAAACTATCATTGGTTGTGTTCATTGTCCTTACAGAGGAAGGCTGCAGAGGTGAGGTCCCAGAAAGGCCATCTGAAGAAGATTGAAGATCTGGGAGCTGCTATGGAGGAGAGGCTCATCCTGGACAACAGGTAATTGACTGCTTTCTCTTCACCTGTTTGCTTTATTTCTTGGTTTTCTTGGTCACACAAGAATTGTAGAGGCCTGTATTCAAACAGGTGTCACACTTTAATTTACACCCTTTTTTTTTCTCCCCCTAGAAGACACAACAAAACAAAATATCATGTAAATCAACTTGAATATATGCTTTGGCTTGTGCATTTAAGGATCTTGTTTTTAATGGTAATTTATGATCTCTTTCTGAATAATTTGCCAGTCTAATTGTATGTTTATAGGAGATAAAGTAGGTATGAGATCTTCTGTCAGCCAACTAATTTTACCGAGCTTTATTTGGTTTCAAAAAGTTTATCATGACTTATTTGTAAATCTCAATAGTTGTTGTAGGTTGAAAAAAAGAAAATGTGGAAAGCTATTGCTCTAGCTTTACATTTATAAACTTGGAAGACCAATGTGTTATGGTTTGTTTTGTGCTGTTTCAGCTACAAAGAGCGTTGGCTCTTTTTATGAGTTAATGCACGTCAAGTTATGTGATACACGTGTGTTGTGCTGTTTGCGGGTACAGAGAGCTTTGGCATTCCAAGAGTACAAGCCCAGGTCATGATTTACATATGTGTTGTTCTGTTTCAGATACACAGAGCACAGCACGGTGGGCCTGGCCCAGCAGTGGGACCAACTGGACCAGCTGTGTATGAGAATGCAGCACAATCTGGAGCAGCAGATCGAGGCCAGGAACAGGAGTGGTGTCTCTGAGGATGCTCTGCGAGAGTTCTCCATGATGTTCAAGTAAGAAATGCCTCCGCTGTCTCTCTTAAAACTCAGGCAGAGAGCAGCATCTTGACTGTGTCCTGGGAACTTTAGTTTCCTTTCATGACCACATTTAGCACCAGCCATGGTGCCCAGTTTTGGAAAGTTTGAGTTTGTTAACATGACATTGATCTTTATCTAATAATATTTATTAGACAATTAGAAATGATGGTTTAGGTGTCAATATCAGACATGTATAGTCTTGCTGCACTGTATGTTGTTTAGACAGTTACTGAAATGCTGAGCATAATCAGCTTTCCGTTTCATCAAATCGGCCCTTGACACTTTACATATAGTGGTCCAAAAAAATAAAGAAATAATTATCTTGTCTTCTTCATGTTCAGTCATTTTTTCATTAGTTTTCAACTCTATAAATGAAAAATTTTCCCATATCCCATGAAAATGAACCCTCATAAGCTTCCTGGTATCCATTGTGTTCCCAACCAGATCTAGAAGTTTGAAATGATTTCTTACTATTTTAGACTTTATTGCTTTGTAGCCATAAAGTGTTAAGTGAACAACTGCCAAGCCCATTAGTGTTTAAAATTTGGATAAATAAGTTGATTGTTGGATTTTAAATACTACATGCTTTGTTCATAGGCTAGGTAAGTTGTGGTAACATTTGTGTTGTCCAGAATGCAATGAGCTAAGAGGGTCTCTAGTATTGTAAGAGAGGAAATACTGAACTGTTTTTATGTCAGAGGCTTGGCATCCCTAGAGTTAAATAGTTCTGTCAGTGGACTTTTACTTGTGCTCATATACTTACCCTGGATAATTCTGACTCTTTGTTATGTGGTGATGTTTCAGGCATTTTGATAAAGATAAGAGCGGCAAGCTGGATCACCAAGAGTTCAAGTCCTGTCTCAGAGCCCTGGGCTATGACCTGCCCATGGTGGAGGAGGGACAGATAGATCCAGAATTCCAAGCCATACTGGACATTGTAGATCCTAACAGGTGTGTTACCACTGCTGTTTTACCACTTTGGCCGTGTGAAGTTATGCTACTTACCATGCTTTACATTTGACTGTGCTACTATCACATTATGCCACCCTGTGACATATGTCACGTATACTGGACATCATAGATCCCAACAGCATCTATGCTGTAAGTGTTTGCTCTGTCACCTTGTCCATTTTGACATGATATTATCATTTGTCCTGCGACCAGGCCAAATGAGTTGGAAGTCGTCCCAGGCAACGAAGATATATGGCTGTTTTGGGTCATTTTTAACTGCTTTCCAACTAAGATACTAAATTTTTAATTTTTTTTTTTCCACAACACGTCAATTTAACCTTTTTTTTTTCTGCCACAAAACGTCAATTTAACGTCTTTTTAATCTGAAAGAAAAAAGAAATGTTTTGGTATCACAGTCGGAAAATAGTGGAAAACGGTAAAAAACGGCTGTGACTTGACCTGGCGCGACTTCCGACTCATTTGCCCTGGGCGCAAGACATTTACCTATACTGGACACTGAAGATACCAACATGTATGCATCATCAGTGTTCATTTGCATTATGCCTCAGATGTATTCTTTGTGCTTTGTTATTATTTCAGCTTTCCTTCCATGATGTATATAACTTAGTGGAATATTATGTTATTCACCATATTCTTTTGATAGGGCCATTGAAAAATCTCTTACCAGTTAGTCTTTAGCATAATTCTTACAAAATTCTCATCCCACTTTGCTCTTTGTGCAGTTTATTTTCCCAGCTTTTGAATTGTTTATTCTTACCTGTTGACTTGTACTTTTCTCACCTGTTGACGTGATGTTTATTCCATTACTCATGATGTATTTGTTTGCTGTCTCCAGGGATGGTTTTGTGTCTCTGCAAGAGTACATGGCCTTTATGATAAGTCGTGAGACGGAGAATGTGCAGTCCAGCTCGGAGGTGGAACAAGCTTTCCGAGCCCTCACTTCAGGAGAGAAACCTTACATCACTGCCCAAGAGTTGTATGCTGTAAGTAGTGGCCACTTGGCTTTAGCTTTTTTGATTTTGCATATCATCAACAAATGGTTATGGTGTTCTTTTAGTAAAAGTAATTGATGTGAAAAAATCCAAATTTATATTTATCTTCTTGTTCTATCAATAATTTGTATCACAAATTTTAAGATGTCATTTGCTGCTGTTTATGTAAGTTTTAGAACTTAAGATTCTGCTGCTATTTCAGTCATTTCAGCTGAGTCATTTCAACTGAAATTTGCTCTAATTGAAAAAAGGAGTTTGTATTATATAAATATGAACACAGCAAAAGCAGATTGATCCTGGACAATACTTTTAATGAATGAAAATCTTAAATGAGTGTTATTCTTACTGGAACCGGCAAATAGTTTTCCATTTGTATTTAAAAAATCTTAGTATAAATCCATTTTATTTTTTTTTTCTCTCAAGTTGTTTGTGTAGTTTGACAGGTATCAGATAATTAGTATCACACAAAACTTTAATTCAGGAACATCTGTGTAATCTATGCATATTCCAGACAATATCAATAAAAACAGCGCCTCATCCAAAACATTTTGGTTTTCCTTCTAAACAGAATCTCACGAAGGAACAGGCAGACTACTGCATAGCTCGTATGAAACCTTACGTGGACAAGACGGGCCGACCTGTACCAGATTCTTACGACTATGTAGACTTTACACACCAACTGTTTGTCAACTGAGAGCGGCTTGCAGCTTTTCCTACTGGAAACATCAGCCCTGCTCTTTTTTTTTGTTTTTCTCTTTTTCTATTTTCTGTGTGATTGAAACAAATTTTTCATAAGCATGCAGTCATGTTTTAGAAAAAAAAAAAGAAAAGCATTATTGATGGAAGAAAATCATTTTGGTTTAGCTCTACAAGTGTGATGTACTTTTTATTTAATGTACTTTGTAAATGTTAAGACTATGAAAACATGAACACTTTTGTCTTTGCAATATATTCTTGACCTTTCCCAGCTGTTAGTAGCTGTTCATTTTTATAAGCAGATCTAATGATGTCCTTTTAATAATCACCGTACCTGTCTTGTACTTAAATTAGTGGATATTTTACAACCTATGGATATCACTTACATGGACTTTTATTGACGTAAGATTTGCTTCATTCACATCTGACCTATCTACTCCATTATTCAGCAACTCTACCACATGTTGTCTCCTTGTGATTGGCTGGTCTTGTTTTTGAAATGAGAAAAACAGACAATCTGATTTTGGTTTTCTGGAGAAATCGGTTTAAAACCCTGACCCTTATTATGTATGCATCCTCAGTTTTGTTGTTTCTTCTCTGTTCTCTGAACAATTTTAGGATAGAAATATAATCTGTGCATCAAAGGCTTATGCATTTCATTTATTACAGAGGAACAAACACAGTTTTATATTAGAATGAAAGAAAGAAAAAAAAAAGGTATAAGGAGTATTCCCATATTTTGTTTTTCAACAGGTTGTAAGTTCCCAGCTAAGCTAAGAAAGCAGACACCTGTCCTCCATTGATATGGTCAAATACAGCTCTTCTCTTAATCAGAGTTTCGATATTCTTGTTTTTTGCAACTCTCTTTCAGCTTAAGTATTTCGATATGATTAAGAGAAAGCAGGGATATTGAATATGGACAAGATATTCTTTGAAACATACAAATGTCAAAGCTCACCTAGTGTAAAACATTTCGTGCAATTACATTTTCTGGGTTGTTTTTTACCAAAGAACAAACATCTGAACTTTTTGGCTCACGATTGTGAAACTGGTTGTGACTGTTTTTTGATAACTAAGATCTGGCTTTGTGTGAACTTTTCTTTTGTAAAAGCTTTTTTTTTTTATTTAAGCTAATGTTTTTTAACCAACAAATGAAAGACGTTATAATAATAAACGTAACTTCCATCAAAGGAACAGTTGTGAAGCAGACCACTGTTTTGAAGTTGTGCTTTTTTTGCTATAAGTCCTTTTATCATTTACAAGTAGGAAGTTTTTCAATGTTTCCACGCCACTGCTCTCTCTGTTCTTTGATTATCTCTTTTCACTGTGAGAGTTAAAACGATCATAGCCATAGATCCTACGAACAGATATTTTAAACTCGTAAGTGAAGCTTTTCTTTGTGCTAGTTCAG
>JBCAUA010066774.1:0-11137 GCA_038406235.1 Peronia verruculata
TAGATAGATAGATAGATAGATAGATAGATAGATAGATAGATAGATAGATAGATAGATAGATAGATAGATAATTTGCTTTTCATCACAGTTCAAATGCCACAAGTATATTACTATACTAAGTAAATTAAAGTCGACCCCCCCCCCCCCCAAAAAAAAAGTCTCTCCATTTCTGTGTTGTATCTCACAAATTATTTCGTCCGACACTGTTTTCTTTAAATCATTAATGAATTTATTGTGGTGCATCACTTTCTTATTTGAGTGACTAGTTTGCAATTGGGGCTTCAAAAATTTCTAGACCACGCATAGGCGTTGTTACAACTTTGTATTGGAGGTTTTGGAATTGAAACGAAATCTGCTCCCAGACAGAAAGGCAGACAAACAGACAGACAAAGAGGCCGACAGGTCGATAAACACACAGAAAGAGCCAGTCGTGAGAGGTAATGTATTTGTAGTTCCCTACAGAAGCTCGTCGAAATCCAATGGTGAATATTTTCGATTTTCATTCAAATGCATGTCATTAAATACTGATATTTGCCTTGCATTTCTAAGATTTACTTGGGTCTAGTAGAGGTATCCCCTGGTTTTAAATGGCTTTCTTAAACTGCTGTGAGGTCCTCTCAACTAACGTTTCAGAGAGAGCGCGTTCAAAGCTTTTAACATCCGATAACGGACCACTCACTACCAAAACGGTTTCTAAAGAGTTCTACATAATTACATTAATCGGGAAGATGGAAGCTGTTAAAACAATTTTCAATGTCCACGAGGAAATCTGTTATGACAGACTGAGAGGACAAACAGACAGAGACAGGCAGCTATAAGAATTAAACAGTATGATCTGATAGAATAAAGGATAACGAGACAAGTTTCGAAACCATTTGCTATTCATCAAGGACTGTCGAAGTTCACACACATAAAAAAGACTCAATTCGCTTTTTGACTATAGCAGCATGTGCCTTTCACCGTAATGGCTGAACGCATTAACTGCTCGCACTTACCGGTCTTCCCCCGCCACTTTTCGAAGCCAAAAAGGATGACTTCACGACTAACACTGGTTAATACAAAAGACTAACAGAGGCCCCTGCCTTGGCTATTCCTCACAGGGGGTCATGCGATCCCTCCCAGCCAGAGGGTTTCGCCCAAACATGGGATCTTACATAAGGGCTTAGGGACTGTTTGAGTTGTGAGAAACTTTGGGACTTACTTTGTCATAACGTTCTCAGTTACTGTACTTTGCAACTTTTCAGTGACGTAAGTTACTGGGTCTTCACAAAGGATCCCAGAGATTTAAGTTGGTGACCGAGTGAGGAAGGGGGCTGTTGGAAGGGAAATGCCTGGGGGTTGGGGGTAGGTGGGGGCGGCGGGGAGACAGAAGATACTGAGGACAAAGGCATAGGGACAGATCCCATGACGTTAGTTATTGAATACATTAATGAGCTTCCATAACTGGTATGGCATACATAGGATAAGGCGGTAAAGAGGAAGGGGTGTGTGTGTGTGTGTGGGGGGGGGGGGGGGGTGCCAAATTAGCGACAGTAAGTGAGCCGAGTCAACAGTGACACAAAGACTTTCAGGCACCCAGGCAGCAGAGAAATGACACCTATGAAAGGCACAGTAACATAGAGCCCGCCCAGTGCGGAATGGTCACAGCAGCGGGCGGGTGGCACAGATCAAATAACTCTCAACCCTCCCCGTAACGATAACAAACCTAATCGGGTAAATGCAGAAAACGAAAGCTAGGGGGGTACTAAAATACATGTAGCTCTTTTCAAAGGGAAGAGTTATACACAATCGACAAGACTGTAACTGGCATGATGACGTAATGATACCGAACGAATACCAGTTAACCATTCAGTTACTGTAAACCAGCATCTTACACACAATGATCTGAAGATGATGCGACAATCGTCAGTAACTATGACACACTATCAATAAACAACACCGTTACACTATGAATTAAAATGTTCTAAAAAAAAAAAAATCACTATAATGTCAATCAAGGCCAATCTTATTTAAATAATAATAATAATAATAATAATATTAATAATAATAAAATAATAAAACAAAATTGTGAACAATGCGACAATGAAAGTAACTTACTGATTAATTACGGTAACAGCTATCAAAACATAATTTAAAAAAAAAAAAGTTACCATAATTACGCCAAAGAAATCATTATGAAAGAAATCGACTTACCAAAAAGAGGCAAAATACAAAGACTATCATATTCGACAGTATATTGCTACAATCTGTAATGAGCATTTACACACCAAAGCACATGGCTGTTGAAACTGACCTCTTTGGCACGAAATCAGCCATAAATCGATCATAAATGAAATCACAAAAGAATTCTATAAGCACCGCTTGGAACTTCGCACAATAATAAAGACACAAACTGTCAGACACTGCGTATGGATGTGAAAAATTCTCAGACATATTCAGACACTTGTTATGAAGGTATTAGCGTCCATCAAACTTAAGAGGGGCATTTTCACTCTGTCTTGTAGCCAGCAAAGCTTTTTACAACAGTGTTGTCTGAAGAAAATGTGGCCAAACTATAAAGACAAAAAGAAAGAAAGAAAAGTAAGAATGACAGAAAGAAACGACAAAAAATGCAAAAGAGAAAAAAGAAATCAGAGAGAAAGAAAAACAGAAAGCAAGAACGATAGAAAGAAAGAAAAATGTAGGCCCAGAAGGTGGACACAGCTCCCGAGCTAAGCTCTGCACGAATATGCAATTTCTTTCTTTTCTTTTTCCTTCGTTCGTTCGTTCGTCTTTCCTTTCTTTCTTTCTTTCTTTCTTTCTTTTTTTCTTTCTTTCTTCTTTTCTTTCTTTCTTTCTTTCTTTCTTATTTCATTAATTTATTTATTTATTTTGCAGAGCGTTCCAATTATCTTGGTTTAGATCGCAGTTCTAGCAGGCCAATGACATCTAAACTGTCTAGAGCCTTTTATGTGTGTGTGTGTGTGTGTGCGCGCGCGCGCGCGTGTGTGTGTGTTCTCTGTTCCAACAAATTGCAAGAAAATGCGCTGTTTCTCTCTCCTATCACGAATTCAGCCATTTTGTCTAAAAGCCGGTCCGTTCTTGAGAGTGTTGTCAAATAATCTATGGCTTTTTACAAAGTTGCCCCAAACTGCCGACAGAATCTCGATGGGTCTCTTTTTCCAACAATATGGCTGAGATGTTCATCTCATCTTTCGGTCTAACGCACATCATATTTTCAGTTGTGCTTCTCTTGCCCCGCTCCCCCCCCCCCCCAAACCTCTCTCCCTCTTTCTGTTTGTTCGATCAGTCTCAAAAACACTTCTCAGTCTCGAAAGAAAACCATCTTTTTTACTCCTCAATTGAGGGGAGAATGTCAAGGTTTTCGCGAGTGCGTTTTTTGTTTCATTTTTTTTTTTTCAATCCCCTCAGATCTAACAAACATTTCTCAATTTTCAGATAAGGTTGCGCAAATCGCCTCGGCTCTAGAGGTGGCTCTCCTGGTATTTATTCCAGATCTCATTCAGAAAAACAAAACGTGGCTTAACAACACTTTAAGTGCCACTATCTGAAACTGAAGTTAAACGCCAAGCATCATGAACCTTTTATCGTTTTGAAAATGATCTTTCATGACTAGAATACGATAAATGCTATGCCGCCAGCTCTACAATCCCCCCCCCCTCCCCCCAATATAAATTTTTAGATGTCATATTTGTACAAAGTATTAAGATTTGTTGTTGGGCCCCTGACAACTTCGAGGGTTAAGAAAGATTCTCAGAACGCAATGGCTTTATAACATGAAGCAAAAAGAAGTATGGAGAAAAAACAACCAGATCATTATCGAGAAAAGACACAAGCAGTAAGATAAATCTAACAGTGACAGAGACAGGTTGCAGCAGCATCATTCAGGTCCATCGATAGGAAGGCCAAGAGGATGGATGGATTAATTGATGGGTGGATGGATGGATAAATGGATGGGTGGGTGGATACACTGATAGATAGATACAGTGATGGATGGAGGGACTGATGAAGGGATAGATGGATGGATTGATAAATGGATGGATAGATGAATGGATGGATGAGTGGATACACTGATGGATAGATACACTGATGAATGGATGGACAGATGAAGGGATAGATGGATGGATGACTGATGTAGGGATGGATGGGTCCATGGATGGATGGATGGATGGATGAATCATGGATGGATAGGTGGACAGATTGACGGGGGGTGGGTGAAGGGATGGACCGACGGGTGGACTTTCAGACAGACTAGCACAGACAAACTAGCGAATGAGCCAGGGGGCAGATCACGCATCTCCTGTAAACGATGTCTGTTTGGACAGGGATGAAAAAAAAAAAGACTGGCCAGTCTTGAAACTGGAATGAAATGGTCACATTGTCTTAAAGCCAGTTTAAGTGACGGCCTTTGGTCTTTGCCTTTAGAAATCTTGCAAGTCATGACGAAGATAATGGTGGCTAGGATATGCCAGATAGTGGTGTAGAATTTGTTCGCGAATCGAGATAATAATGTGGGCGCCTTTCAAAAAGATAACAGGAAAACATAGGCAAGACAATTTTTATTTGCCCTCAAGTGGGAATGCCTTTTATAGTTGATGAAACACGACAAAATAGTAATATGCACAATTTATTCACACCCACATGCATGTGGACAAAAAGATCACGAACAACATAAAAACAAAAGAAACGCTCCCCCAGCTTGAAAAGCTTATCGCCGATGCCAGAAATGAATTGCTGTAAAGCTCACGATTTGTTCTTACAGGCAACAAACATCCACTGCAAGCCACCCATCTAAACGTGATGGGCAAATACGGTGGTTATAGTGCTAGGAGAAATAAGAGAAAAAGCTAACATTACCCCAATGTCCGATATTCGGCGACCTGGTCACATAGTCCTGCTTATCTATGCTGACCATAACAGTCGCTGGAGCTGCTTGACCGTATTCTCAACATTTTCCAGTTTCTCTGATTGTCTGTTTACTGACAGGTCTGCCACTAGTGCCATGCTCGTTGTCAATGTGAGTGTTTATCTGTCTGTTCACACGCTTGGCCGTTTGCTGGTCTATCTCTACTTGTCCGCCCGTAAGTCTATCATCCGTCCAGATGCACGCCCTACGTCCAATCTTCCGTCCACTCATCTATCCATGTATCCGTCCACTCGTCTGTACATCGATCCACCCATCCACTATCGATAATTCACCAAGTATCTACTATCCATCCATCCATCCATCCATCCATCCATCCACCCATCCATCCATCCATGCATCCATCCATCCATCCATCGATCCATCCATCCATCCATCCATCCATCCATCCGTCCATCCATCCATCCATTCCTCCATCCATCCATCCATCCATCCATCCATTCTTCCATCCATCCATCCATCGACCCATCCATCCACCCATCCATCCCTTCATCAGTCATCCATCCATTGGATGAGAGAGAGAGAGAGAGAGAGAGCGAGAGCGGTGGGGGAATATCATTTCAAAAAGTGTTGAATATGATGATAGCAACAACGGACAAAGAGTCACGACCCTCTACATAGCACACTCTCAAATAGTCCAAGGGTGCCGAGACCACTTGATCGACCGACGTCACCATCAGCACTACAAACTCTTTCAAACGCCATTACAGATTCACTCCTTGAGAAGTGACCAGGCAGGTACGCTTGTCTACGTAGATTAGCCTGTCATCAAACTACAGCTATCCGATCTTATCTGATCCAGATCGACGACCTTTCTCTACGATAAACATACACGCCTCTTCACCTACATCAGGAGGACCCGTGGGTCGTGTTTGTCCACCGAACAAGGCGTTCAAGACCATAAACTAAATACATATCGTTCAACCCATCATAGATTTGGGTACCCAAAGACATGTTTCATCAATATAATTTAATAACACCCCCTACACCAAGAACAACGTCTTTACCCATAACGAAAGTTCCAGTACTCATATAATATTAAACTGCTATTATACCTTACTAGATTATAAGTTTCCCGAGCCTGCTTTGTTAATGGGTGATCTTTGTGCTCAGTTCTATTACTTCCCTTTACCAGACAAAAGAGGGGCTGAACAAGTAGTTTAAAAAAAATGCACCCTTTGCTTGAAATAACAATATACACCATGAAACTTTAAAAAATAAATAAATAAATGATATAATGAGAACGTTTTCTTCTTCTGTCATAATGCTATCATTTTTTGGCGACCAGTCTTTCGAATGACAAGAAGTAAGGAATATATTGGTCCTATTTAGACTTCTTGCTCAATACCTCTTTTGTCGGGCAAAGGGAAGTAATAGGGCTGATCAAAATGATCTTCCATTGCACGAGTTCCTCTTTTGGGAAGGGCAGATAATCTGCGAAACGATCTCCCGTTAAGTTGTTCTGATTCTACATGTAACATAGAACTTTTTAAAGCACCGTTCGTTATGTCTTACAGTGTATAAGGAGAATGATAAGGATAAATAAAGCTCCTCACACCGTATCTTATCTTATAGTTGCAGCAAAGCTACAGTGCGTTAGGCAATGCTGGGCTAGCTAAGGGGGTTGAAGATGGGCAAGCGTGATCCTTTCACCACAAAACATTTGAAATAAAGAAACTACATACATACCCCAGTATGGTTGACGGTTTGTAATGTCAGCGAGCTGAGACTGAAGTGTACATGAGAAAGGTTTATCTAAACTGCCACCATTTCTTATAGCAAAAAGAAGCAGGAAGTATTATATCTTTAGGGAATTGGGTGTCAACATTTAAAAGACAAGTTGTCCACAAAACAAAAATGGCCCGCACAACGACAATATCATGTACATGACCACCACCTCCAACCAACTACCATGCATCTGATCTTATCACGGTGACTCTTCCTGCTACAACAATAATACTTCCAACAAAAACAAGTTTACCAACAACCATAATAACAACAACGACTACATAACACATTCAAGAACAGTCTGCTCTTAACTTAACCATCAGGAAGAAGCGACGCAGCGATTTGGCACTACATCCACAGAACGATGTCGCCTACAGATAAGGGCAGCTTCTGTCTACACCCTAAAATCCTGATTAAAAGATGCAGATTGATCAGGACCCCCGCAGACTGCACTTCGCCAATCAATAGTTTCTTCAGTTTTTTTTTTCCTCCTCATTTAATTCCCTCGCTATTCCACCAGGTCACAGCGATCTCATCTAAGATCTCTTCCCACGAGCCAGAAGTAAAACTGGTCTAATGCCATCTCTGATCGTAATGAGACGCCTTGTATGCGCTGCGTTCCGCAACACTTTCCCATCAAATTATTCTTGTTGCAACAACAAAAAAAAAAAAAAAACCGAAAACAAAAACAAACAAACGCAAAAAGGAAACCTTACGAGCTGGAGATTAAAACCTGAGATGAAAATATTTTCTGCTTCACAAATTCGGGTTTTCTTAATCTAAACTAGTGGACAGAATACAAATATCTCATTAAGTCAACATTCCTCAAACATAGGAGTAACTGGTTTTCCCTGTGAGGGTCTGCAAAAAATGATATTTATATTACATGTACTGCTATGTGGCAGTTGCCATTCAGAGGAGTTGTGCACGAAATCCAAATTCAGTATGAGAATGTTTCGCATAGAGATCAATCTCATCTGTAATTTACTTTTGAGAATTTAGCAAATGAACTCATCATCATATTTTGAGAAGCCTTGCCATGTTGTCTCCCTCTGATTTATTTTGAGAACTCTTTCTAAAACAGCATGATTAACAACGCTGCTGAGAGGATTCTCATCACTCACAGTTAGAGCCCCATCAAATCCGACACGGCCACTCTTTCATTCATTAATTCATCCCCTCACTTTTTCATTCCTTCACTCACTCACTCACTCACTCACTCACTCACTCACTCACTCACTCACTCACTCACTCACTCACTCATTCTTTCATTGTCAATCTTTTCTCCCTTTTTTTACTCTTCCTTCCTTGCCTGACAGAGTGATCATTTAACAAACACATACATTCATTCCTTTCTATATACAAGAGTATAATAATTTGTGTGGTCTGGTTTCGACCACAAACAATCCAACTTTAATGACCCAAAGCTATATGATGAATAATCGATGTTATATATTATGGAGTATTGCTTGTACTGTAAGTTTGATAACCGGTTTCACTTTGGTGATATTTGCAGAATACCCTCATCTTTTTCACTGTATGCCGGTGTAAAATTTTAGTTCATGTTTCGTTGTTACTTTGTTTGCTTGCTTTATTTATTTATTTATTTATTTATTTATTTATTTATTTATTTTTGATTTTGCTTTGTTTCTTTGTTGCCGAGGTCCTACTGTCCGCAAAAGACCTGCCTGTTTATTAACTCTGACATTTTGTTCCCACCGTAATTAGAGACTATTTCTAATTACTTTTTCAAATTAAGTTCTATATACGTCTTTCAACCTTCTGGTGGACGTTATCTCGATTTATTTATCTATCTATTTATTTTATTATTTATTTATTTATTTATTTTGCAGGGGGCTCACCTTTGCATGTTATTACTATGGTAATTCGTTATCAGCCGTCCGTTTAGCTGTGGCTTGCTCTGTTGTACAAAGGCTGATTTTGATCGGTTGTATTTCCCTTTTTGTTCCCCCCCCCCTCCCCCCGGGACATCAGAATGGGAGTCGTTGAGGGCAAGCAATTTTTACTCGTGCTGTCGTCAATTTTATTCATGCCATCATGCAACTAAGCACGTACTGCAACAAAGGAGTACATATTTTTTTTTATGCAATGAAAACGCGTTTTAATAATATCATTCAAAAGTCTGTGAGGCATTGAATTGTTCATGACTGTTATTAAGAGCTCACATTTTTCTAAATGTGGTCTCGATTGTGGTCAATGGCTGGAAAACTACATCCACAAACAAAAAGCAAACAACCAGTACCAAAACAAAACAAGACAAAACCCATACCAAAATAAAACAATAATAATAATAATAATAATAATTGTAACGATGCCATTATTTTCTGAGAATATGCAAAAACCACGATCAAATTTAATGTTCTCTTGAAACTGTAGAGATCAACGGCGTCTTTTTTTTTTTTTTTTAAATTTTTCTTTTTTTTTTTTTAACTTTCTCTCTCTCTCTCTCTCTCTCTCTCTCTCTTTACAGCCAGTGCAAAAAGATGAACAGACAAGATTTCCAATACTCTGACAAAACATTTCTCTTTTCTTTTCTGAGCAGTTAAATGATTTCTTCCATCTGCCCGAATATATGCACGTGTGTTGCTTTTCACGACATTAAAAGACAATAAGTGGCACCAGTTCCTTCTCTGAAATCTATATTAGTTTATTTCTTCCGAACTAGTGGCCGAAAACCTAAACCTGGATTTTCTCAAAACAGAAAGTCTTCATGGGAGACAGCGATGAGACAGAAGATAATTAAAGTAGTTTATGGCATTTTGTGAGAGAAGAAGATGCACTTACTAAGTTCACTGGTATTCATAATCACTACGCTGGCATCGCAGATCATGAACTAGTGCCTTACTCCTGTGAACTGAAAATTAACATACGGAAAAGATATTTTGTTGAAGTCGTTCGTGATTTTCGTACTTTCGTACCTCGAAAATGATGTAGGCCTACAACTACCGTCCGTGCCAATATTTCAAGTGAAAATTGCTAAAACCGAGCAAAAAACAAAAACTGTCTGCATAAAGTTTGTGTGTATTATAAGTCATTATTTCAAGAAAACGTACAAAAGACTGTATCAAATATTCTTCACCATCATCTTCGGCTCCAAAGATCACTAAAACAGATGTCGATGTCTGTATTAAAATGTCATTTTCAAGAGAAAATGCAAAGGTCGAGATTAGATATCACTGCGATAATAACTTTCGGCCGTTTCTCTCATTTCATAAAATTATAGAGCCAGACGCTCAAGAGATGCGGGGGAGGGGAGAGAAAGAGAGAGAGAGAGAGAAAAAGAAAGAGAGAGAGAGAGAAAGAAAGAAAGAGAGAGAAAGAAAGAGAGAGAGAAAGAGAGAGAGAGAGAAAGAAAGAGAGAGAGAGAGAGAGAGAGAAAATGAATGGAGATTTCATTAAACTTGCAGCCGAGCAAACAAAGGCAGCCCGGGGCTCCATTCTCCATGTACATTACGCTCTCATCTCGGATGCAGTTTCCTTTGTCATTTTGCTTTTTTTTTTTTTCTGCTTTCTCGTCATCTCAAACTTTGATGTAAAACCAAACAAAAGAAAAAGAGAAGAGAGCATTCATCAAGTTTGGTTTTCTTTCTGACGTATGCAAGACGAAAGCAGTCCAGATAATGCGTTTATATATAATAATATATAAGATATAGTATCTATGCAGCGCCGCTGACTAAACCGTTCAGGTACCATCTATTGACATAGGATAAATATTACAATGGCCATTACTGCTGCCTCCGCTGACAGGACAAAAATGCCTAATGTTAGGTTACTAAAAAAAGAAAGAAAACTTAGTTCTCTACAGACGCTGCAATCTGGAGATTACTTTGAAAGTTCTATTACTTCTTCTTTACAATACCAAAAACAGAACTACTGTAAGAATTGTTAAGTACAGAAGCAGCAAACAATGGCAGTAGTAGTAGAAACAGCAATCCAATAGATTTGTTTCGACCAAGCGAACGGCTGGAAATCCCCGTCTAATGTTAGTGAGAGGGTACAAACACTGCCAAACTGTTCACTACCACTGACACAGGAAAACATATCAAAATGCACGGGGCCGGTGACAAATTGTTCTCGGATCTCGTGGTGGAGTAGATCAAACATCGGTCAGTATTCTATTTAAAGCAACAAACATAAGTGAGTATTCTATTTCATTTTAAGCACGGGGGTACAAACACTTCGCCGGGGGTTTCCAGGTTTGTGCTTATACGAATATGAACTATTTCTCCCCCTCTCCCTCTATCTCTCTCTTTTTTTTTCTTCTTCTTCTTCTTCTTTTTGCTAATACGCTTCTGTTTTGTATCCAGCATGTTGTTCTAATCTAGGCGTCCCTATACCAGGCCGAACACCCGCGGTAGGCATTGAAGGCTGGCTGTTTACATCACCGGATTTAAAACGCCGTTTAAAAAATCAATAAGAAGAGGCCAAATTGTTGACCTCAACTAAATTTTATTCATACAAATC